>CAEFZP010001269.1:0-145825 GCA_903064625.1 Mallotus villosus | reverse complement strand
CCATCGTCTCAAACAATTTGACCATCACATTCTGAATTATTTGTATAATTAGTTGAAAGCCATCGCTCCCGTATTCGATACGACGCTATCTGCATTGCAGGACGGCAATAATTCCGTTCAACCACAAGGATCCTTACCTATCTGATAAATAATTAGCTACACGACTGTTGGTTATGTCGTACTCAGAGCTGTCAGCCGATGTCGCTGTTGAGTAAAGGTTTCGAGCGCTTCAAAGGCCCCGAACTCCAACGTTTCAATTGTCTCTGTGTTTCGAAAAGCCTCGATTTGCCCATCACTACGGAGCATGGTCCAGAATGTCCATTATTCGAGCAGCGCTAAAAAGGCACGATTCTCACGCCGGTCCCCAGGCAAAGGATAAACATCACTACAGTTCTTCCTGGCCTGTGACATGAGCATTCCATAACGTTAAACTTTTGCTGCTGTATTATTTTAGTTGCAACCCTGGCAGTGGCGAACGATCGTGGGAGCAAATAAAAAATACATGTAAAAACGTTATTCTAAATGGTAAATATCAGTAAAGGCAATACTTGCACACATTTTACGTCCAACGAGTACAAGGCTTAATTGCCTGAGTCGGTCCATTTTGTTGGATATTGGTATAGCTAAAGGGCCTATAGAACAATGACATTGCTTGCAGCTAACAGGAAGACGAAACGACCCTAAATATAGCACAAGGATAACATTTTTATTATGAAAAGGTAGCACACATAGCCGTGGGTCATTCTGACCAAAGACAGCACAAGGGTAATTTTTTTTTACCATGAAAAGTTATCACAACATAGCCGTGGGTCTAAACGACCGTAAGTATAGCACAAGGATGACATTTTTATTATGAAAAGGTGACACACATAGCCGTGGGTCATTCTGACCCAAAGACAGCACAAGGGTTATGTACAAAAATAGTGTAGCGACCTGCACAAAAAGACGTGTGTTATATGTTAGGCTGTTAGTTGGTTGTTTACCAGTAGTGTTCGCGGAGTCCGACATGCCAATCAAACTGCTGTCGGGGGTTGGCGCATTCAAAGTTAAGACCAGGTTTAGCGTTTGTTCTTTCTGTTACGTCTGGGTTTCACAAGAGACAGTCTTTTCTTTTATTTAGCGTGGGCTGGGACCAAATAGCTGTTTGGCTTACTAGTACGCTAACCTGTGTACCCTGTGGTTAATAAGCTTAAATTCGGGAACTTCATATCATAACTTCTTATGCCTGGACGATTGTTCTTTTCTGACCTAGTCAGGTCATTACAATAGATTTCAAATGGCGAAATAATAGCCTACTGTTGTTGTTTTAAAAGTGTGCTATCCTAAATGAAAACGAAAAAAAACAAATTGAATCACCTATACCACAATAGGAACTGCGCTGTTAGCTTAAGGTAGTGCTAAATGCATTTCTCATATCTGAATCTGTTATGGAACCAAATTGCCAATATGCATCTTTTTCTTTGGCTCTGCGGCCCAGCAACTCAACTTTCATAACATTTTGTTCAGGAAGCCTCAACCCCAATGCTAAACCTTAAAACGATAACTATAATATGATGCTATTGTCTTCCGCGCAGACGCGGGCGTAGTGATTTGTGACTGGTGAACTGTGGAAATATCCTAATCCTCGATTGAAAAAATGCGCTGCCAGATGTCAAAAGAAACGCTTCTTTTAACAAAATAAATTAAATGTCAATCAGCATTTTTGGGGTGGCATCTGGGGTGGCCAGTCCGATATCAGGGGGGTCCAGTGCCACCCTGGCCACCCCTCTGGCTCCGCGACTGATGGTAGGCCTATGTTTTGTTGAGTTTTTATTACTTATTATAGCTTGTATCTAAAATTCATTTTGAGCATTTTGTCTCGAAAATTTGGCTCGAGAGGGAGACTGAGCTAGAGAGTGAGATACAGGCATTAAAAACATGCAGTCTTTTTGTTAGTTTTTTTCTGGCAATTTTGTTTTTACATAACACACAATTATCCCCTAAGGTTGTGAATGCATTCATTCATGCCACCATAACTACTCATACACTGGAGAGGAAGGTCTTCCAGGTGGACTCTTTCCAGATGACCGCCATGTGGCAAGGGTCATTCAAAGAGTTAAAAAAAGGTAACACATTTTGAAATCTGTTCAGATAAGCTTAAAGATACAAGTAACATTTTAATTATGTGTATGTTTTCAGCTAGAACCAATGGCCTTTGATCTCATAATTGGACCAGTTTGTGACCAACACCACTGGAGACTTGTGGTTAGTAGACTGCCATAAAGAATTTGAGAACAATGTTTGTCCGGACTTCTGTGTGTAGTAATCTAGCATGATGATTGAATGTGATTATGAATCCTCTTTTATTGTATTTTGAAGGTAATTTATCCAAAGCAGAAAGGTGCTGTATGTTGACCCTTTAGGTGAAACCCCTGCTCACCTACAAAAATGCAAGGATATGAAGAGGCAAGTTTTACATCGGATGCTATGTCGTAAAATATGATTGGTTACAAATATAAACAATATTTTTTTGGCCCTTTCTGCCAATTACCTCGCCACCTGCGTCGTTTTCTAGCTACACTGCCGTCCATTGTTCGCTTAGCATTGCTTCCTATTCAGTATTTTCGCCAGTATCAGTGTTCGATTTCACCAGTTCTCTAGTTCTCTGTCCACTTTGCCAGTTCTTCTCTATCCTCTTTCTCTTCGCCCTTCGGTCGTCTTAGTCTTCGCTCCTGCGCCCACTCTGCCCTGCTTGCCACGCTCTGCCTCTGCTATCCTCCACTGCCACACGCGCCCACGTCCACCTGTGCACTTGCTGTGGCCCTCGTCATGTCTGTGCCCGACCGACGCGGACGCCCAGATACATCCTCGGCCTCCTACTCCGACGGGGAGAGGATCCGCCGCCAGTCCACGCACCGTCCTGAGGACATGGACACGGCCACTATGGGCCCTCCGCCCAACCGACGCGGACACCCGGATACATTCTCGGCCTCCTACTCCGACAGGGAGAGGACCCGCCGCCAATCCGCGCACCGACCGGAGTACAGCAGCACGGCCACAGCAGGCCCTTCCTCCGCCCACCCGGGGCCTCCTCCACCACCCACAGGGGATGGATCCGTTTGGGCTCCACGCCAGGACGAGGACCAGCGCCGTACCACTGACCGTAGGGGTCGATCCCCCAACATGCGCCGCCAACGCCCACCGGCGTCCCGCTCACCTTCACGCCATCAGTCTCGGGACGAGCATCAACCCGGGAGGGGCTCCACCTCCTCTTCGGGACAAAAGCACGCCAAACAGACCAGGAGGTCCGACGCCTACCACACGTCGACGTCCACCACCTCATCCAGCGTCATCCGTCATGTCTCCTCGGACACCGCTCAGGAGCCTGCCCAACGCCACAGGAGGAACCTCCGTGGGGGCACCTACCATACACAGCCCCTTTGTGAGCGGCGACTCCGCAGCAACCGCGACGAACGCCCGCTGGTCCAGCAGACCCGTCATGCCCAACACCTGGGGACTTCAGCCCGTGACGCCGCTCCCTGGACGGGACGCCGCCAAGGAGCAACCACCGTCCAGTCCAGGCCACCTGTGCTGGTGACTCCCACCAAGCAGAGGGCTACGGCCCTTTCGGCCCCTTCCTTCGGGTCTCTGATCTCCGTGCCCTCTGCCCTCTTGCCGCCCACTTCGGACCCCCATGATCTGTCTCGCACCAAGGCGGCGAAGACCATGGGCTACCCCATCGCAGCGGCCGGCCAGGCATCTGCCGTCTCTTAAAGACGGCCTTCTACCGGGACAAGATTCGGTCCTTCCTCCAGGAGGGCCCCGACGCACCCAATCATAAAGACATGCAGCGTATGAATGTTGAATGAATGTTGGTGGTGGTCAGAGGGGCCGTAGGCGCTGATTGGGCAGCCACGCTTCTGCACGACCGGTATGACTGGGTCTGAATGAATACTGGACTCTGTAAAAGCGACTTTGAGTGCCTTGAAAAGCGCTATATAAATAAAATGTATTATTAATCATCGCCATCAGGTCCAGCAGTTCGCGGAGGTCTTCAGACCTGCGGCTCCGGATGACCAGTTCCTGGACGAAATGACCGACTGCACCACCGCCTGGCTCAACCTGGGCTACGACAACCTGGAGCGCCAGTACACCAGGATCTTCGATCACCAGGTTGCTGACCTCCACCTCCAGGGCACCCACCCTGACCAGTGGTCGGACGCCTGGGAACTGGGTGTCCGCTGGGCTACCCAGGACATCGGCGCACCGGCTGTAGTACTCCTTGTGCCCGGCACGGTGACGGCGCCCCCTATGGCCATCCCATGGCATATCCCGGTCTCTGCTAGGAAACGCCATCCAACGGTCCTCACCGTTCCCATCGCCCATCTCCACATCCCCACGGGGGGAGCCCAAGCGATGCCCAGCCTGACCGCGAACCCCACTCTTCTGGAGATGGCGGGTCTCGCGGCGGCCATCACCACCTCCCCCACCCGGGGCACTCTGACGGCGCCTGGCTCGACTGCGGACCCCACTCCTTCGGAGATGGCCCGTACCGCAGCGGCCACCACCACCCACCCCACCCGGGGCACCCGGACGGCGACTGGCTCGACTGCAGACCCCACTCCTTCGGAGATGGCCCGTACCGCAGCGGCCACCACCACCCACCCCATGCGGTGCTCAAATCGAATCAAATCAAAATGTATTTGTATAGCCCTTTTTACACGCAAGCATGTCACAGAGGGCTTCACATACGCCCATAAAAACTGCCCCTCAACCAACCTAAACCCTCAAGGAAGACAAGGAAAAACTCCCAGAAAAACTCAATGCAAGAAAAAAAATGCAAGAAACCTCGGGAGGAGCAATTCAGTGAGGGATCCCCTCCTCCAGAAACGGTTGGTGAAAGAGAGGAGCAGAACACAGGCTAAACATAGTAATACACAGGGAAGTGCCAATGGGTTTAGAAACACCAAAATCCATTGTCCAGGTTGGTAGATGTAGGAAGGGATCGGGAAACTCGCTGTTGCCCGTCACGGAGACTAGTTTCCGGTTGGTGAATAGGTCCAGCGTTGGCGGACCGATGACCAGGCAGGTGCTGACAGCTCAAAACCCCCCACACCACAGGGGATGTGTGGAGGGGGGACAGAGAGAGGAAAGCAGGGATTAGAGAATGCCAGGAGCAGCTAACAGTTACAATGATATTAGAATGAGATCCCCACCGGTCAAGTGTGGACTAATGCAGCGATTTAAACAAAGGTATTTGGTGCAGCCTTAGACACTAAGACACCGCCAGCCCCCCTCGGTTGGAACATAAAATCTGTTCCAGGGGAAAGAACTCTAAAATAAGTTATTTATAGAATAAGGGTGAGAATGCCCCGTCCCCCGTCGACACCACACCATAAATTTACATTGAAAGTACATACACACACTTACCTTTAGCAGCCATAGATTTGACTAAACAAGAACGTTTTTAACCTGATTTTGAATGTCGCAACAGTATCAGCCTCCTTAATTGAGATAGGTAATTTGTTCCAGAGAAGAGGTGCTCTATATGAGAACGCCCTGCCTCCAACAGTTTATTTATTTATTTTGGGAACCACCAGATAGCCGGCATCTTGAGATCTAAGTGACCTTGTGGGGCGATAGGGTGCAAGGAGACCAGAGAGGTACAGCGGTGCTAATCCATGCAGAGATTTGTAGGTTAGTAATAGAACCTTGAAATCAGCTCTGGCTTGGATAGGAAGCCAGTGTAAAGAGACGAGAATAGGAGTTATGTGATCAAACTTTCTGGTTCTAGTCAATAGTCTAGCAGCAGCATTTTGTACCCGTTGTAAATTTTTTATGTAGGTATTTGGGAGGCCAGAGAACAACACATTGCAATAGTCCAATCGGGATGTAACAAATGCATGTATTAGTTTTTCAGCATCATCTTTTGAGAGAAATTTTTGTACTTTGGCAATGTTACGTAGATGGAAAAATGCAGTTCTAGTAATCAGAATCAGAAAGGGATTTATTGGCCATGAAAGTTTGCACAGTCAAGGAATTTGCTTTGGCAGGAAGGTGCATACAATAAACATATAGTATCCTTAAATTTAAATATGTGGACTGTCTATACTAAATATCTATACTATATAACTATACTATCTATACTAAAGTGGAATTATATTTAAAATAAAATATACAATAAAATATAAGTTGCCTAATTAACAATATAAATTTGCTTAATATGGTACTCAAACAAAAGGTCCGGGTCCATTGTGAATTTTTTACCAGTTGGCTTTGAGAGACTTTGATGCCGTCTAAAGTTAGATTGGATAAATTATTTCTGTATTTTTTAGGACCAAAAATTTGAACCTCTGTTTTATCCGAATTGAGAAGAAGGAAATTTGTTGCCATCCAAGCTCTCAACCCAGAAACACATGTTTCCATAGCAAATGGTAAATCCCCAGGCTTTAAAGACATATAAAGCTGAGTATCATCAGCATAACAGTGAATGTTTACCCCATAGCTTCTAATTATGTTTCCTAAAGGCAACATGTAGAGTGAAAACAACAGAGGGCCTAGAACTGAACCCTGTGGTACTCCGTATTTTACAGTGGAGCACCTGGATGAGCAGCCATCATAGTGGACATATTGTGATCTATCAGATAGATAGGATCTAAACCACTGAAGTGAGGTACCAGAAATTCCAACATAGTTCTCCATACGTTCCAGAATAATCGCATGATCCACTGTGTCAAAAGCTGCACTTAGGTCTAAGAGAACCAGCACAGAGATAGAACCCGCGTCAGAGGCTAATAGTAGATCATTGACTACCTTAGCTAAAGCAGTTTCAGTGCTGTGGTGAAGACGAAATCCAGACTGGAGAGGTTCATAAAGCTGATTTGAGGAAAGGTACTCAGTAAGCTGTTGTGCCACAGCTTTTTCTAAAATTTTTGAGGGAAATGGCAAATTTGAAATTGGCCTGTAGTTGCTGAGACAACCTGAATCAAGGTTTGGTTTTTTAAGAAGGGGCTTAATAATTTCTTGTTTGAAATCGTCAGGGACTTGGCCAGTTACAATAGATTCATTAATAATACTAAGCATGGCTGGTCCAATAATAGGGAGAAGTTCCCTACGAAGTTTGGCAGGAAGGGGATCGAGAAGGCAACTGGTAGGTTTCGATGAATCTATCAACTTGATGAACGCTTCGATAGAAATAGGGTTAAAATGAGAAATAGGGTTAAAATGAGTGAGAGCCTCGACATGTAGCGCGCTGGGTATAGAGGAAGATTCAGTGTCGATGGCCAATTTGTCCCTTATTGCATAGATTTTTTGGTCAAAGAATTCATTTTCATTTCATTTAACCTTTATTTATCCTCGAGAGACCAATTGAGGGGTGACCCTCATTTCCAATGACGTCGAGTCAAAACAACAATACATACAAAATATTCAGTGCAAATACATCAAATACACAACAAGTGAAGAGAAGAGAAAAACAAACAACAAAGTAAATTATAGTCTAATTAAAACAGTTACAAGTAGAGTTTGGCAGATCCAAGATAGTCTGTTTAAATTGGCCAAAGGATATGAATGTATTTAGTTTAATTTTTAGCTGTCAGTTGTTCCAGGAGTCGGGGGCACCGAAGCTAAAAGCTGTCTTTCCTAGCTCAGACCGGGTTTGTGGGACATAAAGCATAAGCATGTCAGTGGAGCGGGTCTGATAAAGCCCATCTGAAATGTGCAGCATTTCTGTTAAATAACGAGGAAGCTTCCCAGTCAAGGCTTTGTAAATAAAAATGTGCCAATGTGTGTCACGTCTCTCTTTAAGGGAGGACCACCCAACCTTTTCATATAAGAGACAATGGTGTGTGTCATAAGCATCTCCTGTAATGAACCTTAAAGCAGAGTGAAAAACAGAGTCCAGGAGTTTAAGGCATGAATGTGATGCATGCCGATAGACCACATCACCGTAATCAAGGACAGACATGAAAACTGCCTCAATAATCCTTTTCCTACTAAATAAGGGGAAGGTGGTTTTATTCCTATAAAAATAGCCAATTTTTTGTCGTAGTCGACAAACAAGATTATTTATATGAAAATGAAAAGTGAGTTTATCATCTAACCAGATGCCGAGATATTTATACTCTGTGACTCTTTCAATTAAAAATCCATTCTTTGTATACAAATTAAAATCATTAAAATGTGTAGTTTTTGCTCTGGAGAAACACATATATTTGGTTTTGTCTGTATTAAGAACAAGCCTGAGGTCCACTAGACAGTCCTGCAGGGTGTTAAAAGAGCTTTGTAGGTTCTCAATAGATTGGTGCACCGAATCGGAAATGCAGTACAGTACTGTATCGTCAGCGTATAGATGGGCGTGACAGTTTTTAAGCGATGATGAAACAATGTTATTTATATAAATTGTGAAAAGAACTGGACCTAAAATTGAGCCCTGTGGGACACCATTTGTAACAGTTAAAAACTCAGACTGGTATCTTCCCAGTTTAACTGACTGCTGTCTATCAGAGAGATAGTCCCTAAACCAGCTACATGCAGACTGATCAAAGCCAATGTCATGCAGCCTCTGTAAAAGCAAATGGTGGTCAACAGTATCAAAGGCTTTTGACAGATCAATAAAAAGTGCTGCACAGTGCTTTTTCTTGTCTAAAGCTGTAACAATGTTGTCTGCAACCAAAGTCACAGCAGAGACAGTACTGTGGCCTGCCCTAAAACCAGATTGGAATGGGCTCAAAATGGAAGCACTAGTTAGAAATGTTTTTAACTGATTATTAATAAGTGATTCTAGAATTTTTGCGAGGCATGGGAGTTTGGAAATTGGCCTGTAGTTATTAAGATTGTTCTTGTCACCACCTTTATGTAAAGGAATAACATGAGCTTTTTTCCAAATTTTAGGAACTATTCCAGAGGAGATGGAAAGATTAAAAATATGGGTAATTTGTTTTGATATTATATGTGTAGAGAGCTTGATTGAAAAGGGGTCCAAATTGTCCTCTCCCATGTACTTCTTGGGGTTGATGGCGAGGAGTACATCTACAACAACACTTGTGGGAAGAAGATCAAGGCTGAAAAGAGGAGTTTGAGAGACAGGCGGTACGTTACTACTGGTGGTAGAAGGCCTAAATCCTCCATTCTGAGAGAGTTGACCAGCAGCTACAAAATGTTTATTAAAAGCTAAGCCAATCTCTTTTTGATCATTGAGAGTGTGAGCATTTAATTTGATCTGAGTGGGAACTGTGCTAGAATTGTTTTTATTATAGTTCACAGCTTTCCAAAATAGTGCAGGGTTAGAGTAGCAGTTTGAGATTAATTCAAGGTAGTATTCAGATTTGGCTTTCCTGACCATGGCTGTGCACTTATTCCTAAGGTGTCTAAAAATTGTCCAATTGGTATTATGTCCAGAGCGTCTAGCTACAGACCATGCTTTATTTATCTCGGAAAATAAATCAGACAGTTCACTTGTAAACCAGGGGTTTGATCTATTTTTTACTCTATGTTTTTTTAGGGGCGCATGCTTGTTTATAATTGAGGTGAAAGTATTGATGAAATGGTCTAAGGCTAACTCAACATCCGAAATTTGCGTAGTCAGTTGAATGTCACTATGATAGAGATCACTTAAAAAGGCTTGCTCATTAAAACCTTTAAAATTACGCTTAATTATGATTTTAGGTTGAGATCTTTTTAAATGAATACTTCTGATACAGGCCACTGGGCAGTGATCACTAATCCCAAGATCAAAAACACCATCTGAAGCTATTTTATTTATTTTATTTGATAGGATTAAATCAATTAAAGTTGATTTTGCTGGGTTTTTTAGATTAGGTCTTGTGGTCTCAGTTATTAATTGTGTAAGATTAATGTTGCTACAGATTTCTTTGAAAGATTCAGAGGCACCAGAGAGCCAGTCAACGTTAAAATCACCCATCACAATTACCTCTCTATTTCCATAACTGGAGAGCATATGTGCTAGATCGTTTAAGGAGCTAGTTTCAGCTGAAGGGGGCCTATACACACCAATTACAACAAAACAATCATTTGACGATAAAGATAATTCTAGCGCGATAAATTCAAAGCAATTTGGAACAGAGACAGCATGTAAAAGTGTTACAGAATAACAGGATTTAACATATACAGCTACTCCCCCACCCCTAGTGCTTCTGTCTATTCTGAATAAGTTATAATCATTTATTGTAACAATAGTCATCTGTACTCTTCTTTAACCAGGATTCAGTCAGAATCAAAACATCTGGATCTGCCTGGGACACTAAAATCTTTACGTGGTCTAATTTATCATGCTGTAATAAACTTCTAATATTTAAATGTATAAAACCCAAGCCCTTTCTTGATTTAAGAAATTGTGGTGAATTTAGCTTACTAGATAGTGACCTTATGTTAAGTAAATCACACCTAAGGTCAACAGGGAGAGGAGCGAGAGGGACAGGAACTGTTTTAATGTTAATTAGATTAGAACTCATCCTTCTATGAGGGCTGGAGCGAGTAACTTTTGTAGGATCAGGGTCGATGCTATGAGGGCAGAGAGAACGTTTTGTATCACGCCTATCAGTAACTCTAATAGGAATATGAAAGCGAATAGGGGCAGAAATTAACATAGGGAAATGGGTCAGGGGATGAGCTATAGGTATTACAGCCACAGAAGAACAAGGTGGAGTAAGGGGGCTGAATGCCGGGACAGCGCCCATACTAGAGATGACAGCAGGACCCGCACTGTCAGAGATAGTGTTGTGACAGGAAGACAACATGAGCAGGGCAGGGTCATGCTGGGGAAAACATCATTTCAGGCAAAAACGCAATGAAGTTAATGAAATTCTTTGTTAATCTTTCGGACCTTCCTGTTCAAATGCAGACCATCAGCTTTAAAGAGGTCACGCTCAGTCCAAAAATAGTCGAAATTGCTAATAAAACCATGGCCTGCTGCAGTGGTGAAGTTTTGCATCCATGTGTGCAGACCAAAAAGATGGCTAAAGCGCTCTGAGCTCTTGAGAAGGGTAGGAATAGGGCCAGAGAGAACACATCTTTTACCAAGGCTTTCAACAGTGAGAATCAATGACTCAAGGTGATGGTAGAGTTTGAGGGAGCGCCTGGCCATGACGTCATTTGTGCCCGTGTGCAACAGAACAGTGTGAACAGACGGATAGAGATCAATGAAGACAGGTATCAGCTCTATAAAGTCAGTAGTGATCCCACCGGAGAGACAGTAAGTGATGGCGCCAGGGAGACATACATTTCTGATGATAGAGTCACCACATATGAGAATTTCAGGAGGCTGATTCTTACAGCCATTGTCATAGAATGACAGTTTAGAATGCAGGGAGACATGGGAGGGGCCAGAGTTATGCAGAGCAGTAGAAGAGGGATTAACGTCACCTGCGCAGATGACGTCATCATTGAGCGTCGGGTGGAGCGCACCTAGAGGGAAAGGTCGCTGAGGGGCTGGGAGAGGAGGCCAGTTTTCTGAGAAGGATGCAGATGAAGGGGATGAGCACCTTTGACGTTTGTCCTGGGACATCAGCGGGCTGGATGGAGGGGTGCAACGCTTTCTGCATCGGGAATTCCAAGAAATCATTGGGAGAGAGAACAGTATTAACACAGAGTGTACTTTTCTTAGTGAGTTTTGCAACAGTATCAAATAGGAACTTAGTATTGTGTTTGTTCTTACTAATCAACTTAGAGAAATATTCTGATCTGGATCTGATGAGGACTTGTTTGTACTCCATTTGGCTGTCCTTCCAGGCCAGGCGGAAAACTTCCAATTTAGTGGTACGCCACTTATGTTCTAGTTTTCTAGTGGACCTCTTTAGAGTGCGGGTTTCCTCTGAATACCATGGAGCCAGTTTTTTGTCTTTTCTTTTACGTGGTTTAAGTGGGGCAACAGAATCTAGGGATAGCTGAAGAACCACATTCAGATCCCTTGTTTTAGCATTTAATGATTTATTTGGGACGTCAAGTGCTTCTAATGCAGCAGGTAGAATATTAGCCAGTTCTAGAGCTGTGTTTGGGGTTATGCAGCGGCTAGTAGAAGTATTCTGAGTGCCTCCAAGGCTTTGGCAGAGATCCATTTTGAAGGTAACCAGGCAATGGTCTGATAATATAGGATTGTGGGGGTGGACAGTGACGTCGCTAATCCTGATTCCTCGCGTGAGTACTAAGTCCAGCGTATGCGAGTGAAGATGGGTAGGTTTGGAAACCATTTGAGTGAGACCTGTGGAATACATTAGTGCAGTAAAGGCCTTACTTAAAGGATCGTTTGGGTCATCCACATGAATGTTAAAATCACCCATAATCAGAATCAGAATCAGAAAGGGGTTTATTGGCCATGAAAGTTTGCACAGTCAAGGAATTTGCTTTGGCAGGAAGGTGCATACAATAAACATATAGTATCCTTAAATTTAAATATGTGGACTGTCTATACTAAATATCTATACTATATAACTATACTATCTATACTAAAGTGGAATTATATTTAAAATAAAATATAAAATAAAATATAAGTTGCCTAATTTACAATATAAAAATACAAAAAATACAAATATGACAAAAAATACAAATGTACAAGATGCAGTAGTGTAGTGCAGAATATTAGAGTCATTAAAGTAAAGTCAATAGTCAGTGTGAACCCTTGGCCTTGTTGAAGAGGCCAACAGCAGAAGGGAAGAAACTGTTTTTGTGTCGAGAGGTGTTGGTCCTGATGGACCGCAGCCTTCTGCCGGAGGGGAGTGACTGAAACAGGGAGTGTCCAGGGTGGGAGGAGTCGGCCACAATCTTCCTCGCTCGCCTGAGGGTCCTCGAGGTGTTTAGGTCCTCGAGGGTAGGCAGATTGCAGCCAATCACCTTCTCCGCAGTGCGGATGATACGCTGCAGTCTGCTCTTGTCCTTGGCAGTGGCAGCAGCGTACCAGATGGTGATGGAGGAGGTGAGGATGGACTCAATGATGGCTGTGTAGAAGTGCACCATCATTGTCTTTGGCAGGTTGAATTTCTTCAGCTGCCGCAGGAAGTACATCCTCTGTTGTGCTTTCTTTGTGAGGGAGCTGATGTTCAGTTCCCACTTGAGGTCCTGGGAGAGGATAGTGCCCAGGAAGCGGAAGGACTCCACAGTGTTGACTGGGGAGTCACCCAGGGTGATGGGGGTGAGTGGGGCTGTATTCTTCCTGAAGTCCACAACCATCTCCACTGTCTTAAGAGCATTGAGCTCTAGGTTGTTCTGGCTGCACCAGGTCACCAGGTTGGCCGCTTCCCACCTATAATCAGACTCGTCTCCACCAGAGATGAGCCCAATAAGGGTGGTGTCATCCGCAAACTTCAGGAGTTTGACGGATGGATGACTGGAGGTGCAACTGTTCGTGTACAGGGAGAAGAGCAGAGGAGAAAGGACGCAGCCCTGAGGAGATCCGGTGCTGATGGACCGGGAGTCAGAGACTTGTGTTCCCAGTTTAACGCACTGCTTCCTGTCAGACAGGAAGTCTGTGATCCACCAGCAGGTGGAATCAGGCACGTTCAGCTGGGAGAGCTTGTCCTGAAGCAGGGCGGGGATGATGGTGTTGAAGGCAGAGCTGAAGTCCACAAACAGGATCCTGGCGTAGGATGCTGGGGAGTCCAGGTGCTGTAGGGTGAAGTGGAGGGCCATGTTAACTGCATCGTCCACAGACCTGTTGGCTCTGTAGGCAAACTGCATGGGGTCCAGAAGGGGGTCTGTGATTGATTTGAGGTGTGCCAGCACTAGGCGCTCAAAAGACTTCATTACCACAGAGGTCAGGGCGACAGGTCTGTAGTCATTATGTCCAGTTGGCCTGGGCTTTTTGGGCACAGGGATGATGGTGGAGGCCTTGAGACAGGCTGGCACATGGCATGTCTCCAGGGAGGTGTTAAAGATGTAGGTGAACACCGGAGACAGCTGGTCAGCACAGTTCTTAAGGGTGGCAGGGGAGACAGCGTCCGGCCCAGCTGCTTTGCGTGGGTTCTGCCTCTTGAAAAGTCTGTTTACTTCACCTTCCTGAATGGAGAGTGACGTCACAGAGTTGGTGGGAAGGGGGGGGGAGGGAAGGGATAGTTCAGGGGATTCCAATTGTCTTTCAAAGCGACAGTAGAACTCGTTCAGGTCGTTGGCCAGGCGTGAGTCGTTAGTGGAGTGGGGGGGCTCTAGGCTTGTAGTTGGTGATCTGCCTGAGCCCTCTCCAGACAGAAGCAGAGTCGTTAGCAGAGAACTGACGCTTCAGCCTCTCCGAGTACAGTCGTTTAGCCTCCCTCACAGCCTTGCTAAACCTGTTCTTCGACTCCTTGAAACTGTCCTTGTCCCCACTCCTAAAAGCGTCCTCTTTGTCCAGCCTCAGCCTTCTGAGTTTAGCTGTAAACCAGGGTTTGTCGTTGTTGTAGCTCACCCTGGTGCGTGTTGGTATACAGCAGTCCTCACAGAAGCTGATGTATGACGTCACAGCCTCTGTGAGCTCATCCAAACTATTGGAGGCAGTCATGAACATATCCCAGTCAGTGCAGTCCAAGCACGCCCGCAGATCCTCCATAGCCTCACTGGTCCACTGTTTCGATGTCCTCACAACAGGCTTACAGCGCTTTAGCTTCTGCCTGTATGCAGGAATCAGGTGGACCATGACGTGGTCTGAGTGACCCAGTGCTGCACGGGGGACCGCATGGAATGCTTTACTGATTGTAGAGTAGCAGTGATCCAAAGTGTTCCCTTCTCTGGTAGGACATTTGATGAATTGTCTGTACTTGGGGAGTTCTTGAGTGAGATTGCCTTTGTTAAAGTCGCCTAGCACAATAACCAAGGAATCCGGATTTTCATGCTCCACACACAATATCTGGCTAGCGAGCACACGCTGAGCCTCATTGGCGCTAGCCTGAGGCGGCATGTAAACGCCGACCAGTATGAATGAAGCAAACTCACGTGGCGAGTAAAAAGGTTTACAGTTTATAAAAAATGATTCCAGATCAGGAGAACAGTGCTGCAGGATCACTGTCACATCTTCACACCAGCCACTGTTTATAAAAAAACAGATACCACCGCCCTTCGTTTTGCCAGAGAGCAGGGAGTCACGATCCGCTCTCAGCAGTTTGAAACCTGCTAGCTGTAGCGCAGAGTCCGGGATCAGTTCACTCAGCCATGTCTCCGTGAAGCACAAAACGGAAGATGAATGAAAGTCTCTGTTTTTCCACCCCAGTAGCCGAAGTTCGTCCAGTTTGTTGCTCAGCGAACGCACGTTGGAGAGAAATATCCCCGGTAACGCTGTGCGTGTTCCGCGCCTGCGGAGACGCACCAGGGCTCCGGCACGTTTACCTCTTCTACGACGCTTCGCTGCTAGCACAAAGCCGAGGGTGGCCTTGACTATAATTCCCACTAATTCTGCCGCTGGAAGCAGAAAAGTGGGAAATAAATCCGCAGGAGTTGTAGACCTAAAGTTTAGCAATGTTTCTCTTGTTAGAGAACCCCGGATATTTTGGCAGAACACTGAATTAACAGACAAAACAAGACAAAACACAGCGCACCGAACCACCGAGGCAGCCATCGTCGGCGCCATCTTGGATCTAGATATTATCAGTATATGTCACAAGATCGGCACTAAAATCAGCGAATTCCTCTAGGAAGAGCGAATACGGGCCGGGGGGGGGCGGTATAGAGTAACTATACAAAATGAGGGAGGGGGGGCAGGAGTAGTAGCAGTAGTCCTTTTTAAAGTAGTTGGTGGTTTCATGCAAATTATTTCAAATGTTTTAAAGGTGTTTACAGATTTTAGGCTGAGGTTGAAGCTAGCTTCATATATCATAGCATCACCACCACCTTTCTTTGAGACACGAGGGATATGTGAGTACGCAAAATCGGGAGGCGATGCTTCATTAAGGGGGGAATATTCATCAGGTTTTAGCCAGGTTTCGGTGAGACCAATCAGGTCCAGGCTGTATTCAGATATCAGGGGCCGTATTCACAAAACATTTTAAGGCTAAGAGTAGGTCCTAACGTGTTGATTTAGGAGTAACTCTCAAAAATAAGGGGCGTTTCACTCCTAATTTTAGGACTCCTAACTTTTAAAGATAAGTGTAATTCACAAAGCATTTTAGCGCTAAAACTAGCTCCTAAATCTATAAAAAGCTAAGAGTCCTCTCGAGGACTCCTATCTCACTAAGAGTAATTCAGGAAGGATCCTAACATGGCTGCTGCAGGCAACATTTTGGAGAGATTCGACGATGGTGAGCTTCTAAAAAGGTATCGCCTCAATCACGATGGCATTTTGAATGTGGTAGAGTTGGTCAGGGATGCCATCACATCGCCAACTAATAGAAACCATCCGATTTCACCGGAGATTAAAGTTCTAACAACTCTCCGCTACTTGGCCACCGGTAAAATGCAGCTGTGCAACGGAGATGATATTGGCATCTCTCAGCCATCGGTCAGTAGAATTTTGCACCAGACACTGAATGCCCTATCAAGACCCCACATAGTGCGGCAGTTCATTTGCGTCCCCACCGGTGTGAGGGAAATAAATAAAAAGAAAGCCGATTTCATGGCTATTGCTGGGCTACCCGGTGTGGTAGGAGCAATTGACGGGACGCATGTGCGCATAATTTCTCCTTCTCATGACGAGGACGTGTTTGTGAACAGGAAGAAGTATCACAGCATCAATACACAAGTTGTGTTCGATCCCAATTTCCTGATTTTGGATATTGTAGCAAAGTGGCCAGGCGCAACACACGATTCGCGGATCCTGCACGAGAGCGGTGTGAGGCAGCTGTTCGAGCGACATCATGTCCCAGCTGGAAGTCACTTGGTAGGTGACAGTGGATATGCCAGCAGGACGTGGCTGCTGACCCCATACATGAACCCTCAACCGGGACCTCAGTTGCTTTACAACAGGTAAGCCCATACTATGTTTGCTTTCTTTTAATAACAGTAGACATATTGAGAAAACACGTTAATTGTAAATGATACCACAAAGGATATTTGATATAGCCCATAACATATGTCACAAATAGCCCATGGGGAAAAGGGCTGTAGTGAACTTTAAATTTCTATTCTCACTCAAGACGTTATCAAGCATTGAGCATTTGAATAAGCTTTATATGAACCCGGTGTATTATACTATGTTATAGAGCACATAAGAAAACCCGCAATGTCGTGGAGAGAGGCATCGGGCAGATGAAGCGGAGGTTTCATGTTCTGCATGGGGAAATCCGCCTCACCCCTGAAAAGGCAAGCAGGGTCATCACTGTGTGCGCCATTCTGCACAACCTCTGCAAAAGGCGAAATATTCCGCAGCCAGATGATGAAGATGAGGGTGGTGATGGTGGTGATGATGACGATGATGATGAGGCTGCTGAAGGCGGAATGGCTATTGCCAATCAGAGTGGGTTGGCATACAGGGACCATTTCACAAATACGCACTTTGGGTATGTATTTCAATTACAATTGGTGAGGCTTAATCTGCATTTGCAAAAATCAGTCAATACACACATTGTTTTAAACTATTGCATTAATTTATTCATTAGTTTGTGTTATTCAGTATTTTCAATTTTTTTGAATAATATTCCTCCTGCAAATGCACAAGTCTCTCCTGTGCCTCGACTAGGCTGTGCTGTTTTTTGAGAAGACTAATCTTCAGCCTTAATTTCTCTAGATACAGGGACGCTGCAGGACCACCAGCAGAACCACCAGCTGTAGTCCCAGCAGACGCAGGGCCTGGAGTCCCAGCAGACGCAGGGCCTGGAGTCCATGGCGCGAGAGGGAGAGGGGGAAGAGGGAGGGGTGCGAGAGGGAGAGGGGGAAGAGGGAGGGGCGCGAGAGGGAGAAGAGGGAGGGGTGCGAGAGGGAGAGGGGGAAGAGGGAGAGGGGGAAGAGGGAGGGGTGCGAGAGGGAGAGGGGGAAGAGGGAGGGGCGCGAGAGGGAGAGGGGGAAGAGGGAGGGGCGCGAGAGGGAGAGGGGGAAGAGGGAGGGGTGCGAGAGGGAGAGGGGGAAGAGGGAGGGGTGCGAGAGGGAGAGGGGGAAGAGGGAGGGGTGCGAGAGGGAGAGGGGGAAGAGGGAGGAGGGCGAGAGGGAGGGGGGCAGTAGCATTGCTGTGATCATCACCTCTGGCTCTGTGAAAGAGCTTTATTTTTAATTATTATTTAGAGTTTTTATTTTATTTATTATATGTTCATGAATAGCAGTTGCACTGGCTTTTTTTCTTTTTGTCAAGCTCATGGAATATGAGGCATATGCAAAATGATTATAAGTTTGATTAAAAGTATTATTATGTTTTATATTAAGACATTATTTGAGACTTTGATTAAACATTATAATCATACAATTATGATTTTGTTGCATTTGTGAATCATTCATTACGAGTCAAATCTTAAAATTCGAAAAACTTACCTGTTAAGTTCAACAAGTAGTTGCATTGCGGGATCAATGCTCCCCTCCATCCCCGTTATGCTGATGTTTTGTGAATACGGCCCCAGATCATTAATCAAAACGGCCTTTGTGGATAGAGATCTGGGGCCGTATTCACAAAACATTTTATCTTAGCGCTAAGAGTACTCCTAAGGAGCACTAAAAGTTCTTAGTAAGGAGTTATTTCTTAAAACCTATTCACAAAGCTGATAAGTCCAACTTTTACTAAGGAATGGGAGGGACTCCTAAGCTAAAACTAGAGGGCGGTGTTGACCCTGTTGCTAAGGATGATGCCATGTTCCTACCTTCTATGCCCACAGTGATTGGCTGAGAGGAATTGAGAGCTAAGAGTGAATTTATGATAGAAATACTTTGGGAAATAGCTTGTGCTATGTGCAAATAAAGATTTATGAATACACATTTCTTATTTTTCTCTGATTTAATATCTAAAGTTATTTGGGACCCACAATCCAAGCCTAGAGGACTTCTATTCATTTGAACTAATGAATTTACATTTGACTTCTATTCATATTCTATTCATTTGAATATCCGTAGTTTGAACTCTAAAATTGACCAAGTCCATCATATTCTCACAGAGTCAAACTTGGATTTTTTATGCCTCTCAGAAACATGGCTTCACAGCAACTCACCATCTGCTGCAACATGTGTACCAGGCTATAAGATATTCAGACGGGATAGGTCCCATGGGAAAGGAGGTGGGGTGATGATTTACATTAAAGACATCTATCAGTGTAGTCAAATTAAATGGTCATCTGATAATGATCTGGAATGCATTGGTGTAACTGTAACTCTTTCACCTCAAATGTCCTTTGTCCTTGTTGCTTTGTACCGCCCACCCTCCTCCAACACTGGATTCTATGATCATCTGAAAATCTTGCTAAAAGAATGTGATTCAAGGAAAGAGGTCATACTAATGGGTGATTTCAATATCAACTGGGAAGATAAGAAAAATAGGAAGGCCCTCAAACAAACTACAGACCATTTTGATCTAACACAATTAATTAAAGGGCCTACCAGAATAACAACTTCTTCCAAAACCCAGATTGACCTTATCTTTTGTAACAGACCTGAAAGAGTAATTAAGTCATTTAACTTCATTACTGGACTCTCGGACCACAATCTTACCCTAATATCTAGAAAACTCACAAAGAAACGGTTCCAAAGTGGTGGTACACGGTTTGAGCAATTCAGGATCCCTAAAAATGAGCTAGAAAACTTTAAAAGTGCTATACATCGAACTAATTGGACTGACTTAATGCAAGGGCTAAATGTGGAAGAAGATTGTAGTATATTCACAAATGAAATTGAGAGCATAGTGCATCATTTCACAAAAAAAGTCAAAGGCAAAAAAAATCAAAAGAGGTCGCTACCGTGGTTGAACTCTGAAGTACTGAAATTGATGAAGGATAGGGATCTTGCGCTAAAAAGGGTATTAATGTCAAATAGGGTGAATGAAAAACGCATATTTGTTATGCTACGGAATAAGTCCACTAAAGAGATGAGGAAAGCTAAGGCAAATTTCTTTATAAGTATCATTAATGAGGCGAAAGGCAATACAAAATTAATTTGGAACCAGATCCAGGTGCTCATGGGGTCGAATAATCTAAGGCGCAGCAGGCAATTAGAACTAAAAAACAATGGTAACCTATTGCAAGATCCAGCAGATTTGGCTAAAGCATTCAATGAATACTTTATTGATTCTGTCGCTGAGATTACACAATGTTTCCCTGACACATGTGTGAATCTCATACCAATTAATATTACTTTGCCCGTTTTTAACATCAATTGCATCACAGACAGTAAAGTTCAAATGCTCGTAAATTCCCTCAAACCCTCCACCACAAAAGATGTTTATGGTATGGACTCAGCCATGCTCAAACACCTTAAAGATGTTTTGGCACCGCCCATTACACAGATCATCAATCTGTCAATCTCACAAGGGGTATTCCCACAGGTTTGGAAGACAGCCGTTGTATCACCTATTTTTAAGTCAGGCGATTCTCAGGCTATTTGTAATTACAGGCCAATCAGCATCTTGCCCGTAGTGTCGAAGGTGGCAGAGAAGTGGGTAGCAGAACAACTCATTTAAACAACAGCCCCTTCTCACTGCATCCCATGCAATTTGGTTTTAGAGCCAATCATTCTACAGACACTGCCAACTGCCTCTTAATTGAAAAGGTTAAGTCTATGATGGACAAGGGAGGTACTGTTGGGGCTGTATTCTTAGACCTGAGAAAAGCTTTTGACACAGTAAATCATAAGGTACTCATTTCCAAACTCTCCTCATTCAATGTCTCCAATAACGCCCTCAAGTGGTCAGAGTCATATTTAAAAAACAGAACCCAGTGTGTGAATGTCAATAATCAAAAATCTTCTGCGCTGGATACACTAACTGGTGTCCCACAAGGGTCAATACTAGGTCCACTTCTATTCAGTCTTTACATAAATGACTTGCCCTCTGTGTGCTCTGATGTAGAGGTTCAGCTTTATGCTGATGACGCTGTGATTTTTACACATGGCAGAACTAAACTTCAGGCTGCAGCAACACTCACCAATGCATTGAACCGCATCTCAACTTGGCTAATTCAATCATGCCTTCAACTAAATACATCCAAAACAGTCTGCATGTTTTTTTCCAAAAAGCGATGTAGCATTCCAGATCCAGCCATAATGCTGTCAGGAGTAAAACTAGAAGTTGTCTCTGAGTTCAAATACCTAGGCCTCCTAATCGACTCTCAACTGTCCTTCAAATCTCATGTAAAAAAAGTTAGTCACAGGGTTAAGTTTAACTTATCAAATTTTCGCTTCATCAGAAATTCAATGACAACTGATGCAGCCAAGATATATATGCATGCTATGATAATGTCTCATTTCACATACTGTTTGACCAGCTTTGCACAAGCCAATAAGACAGCACTCAAACCACTTGAAACACTGTATAAGCAAACCCTGAAAGTCTTGGACCGGAAGTCAAACACCTACCATCATTGTCTTATTTTAAGAAAGTATAAACTTCTGAGCTGGGACAACCTAATAAAGTATGCAAATCTTTGCCTTATTTTTAAAATATTGCACAACAAAGCCCCCCCACCTCTTCAACAGTGTATCACTCAGAGGTCAAATTCAAACCGGACAACCAGAGGCTCGTCCCGGGGAGACTGTGTAGTACCGTTTAGAAAAAGTGCCTTTAGCCACTCAGCATTCTCAGTTATAGCATCACAGGAATGGAACTCACTACCAGCTCATATTAGAGAAATTAGTTCTTACCGTCCCTTTTCAGGACAGCTGAAAATATGGCTCATTAGTAATCAATTGTGTACACACTAGGACTGCATTTGCTTCTCCTGCCGACTTCTTAGTAACTGTTTTGTTCTGCTTGCTTGTCTCTTGTGTGCTCCTGTCCTGTGTTGTTCATATGAGTGTCTAATTGTATATGCTTGTGCTGCATGTTTGTGCTGCTTGTTTGTGCTTTATGCTGCTGTATATGTGTTTTTATTGTAGGTGTGTCTGTCCTGCTCTATCTACTGTTTTGTGCACTTCCTATAATGTTTAATGTACGCTCTGCTTTATTGTCTGCTTATGTTATTGTTTGTTTGTTTGCCATTATCTGTCAATTCGTTCTTACTATGTGTTACTGTATTTTCTGAGTTGACTATGTTGTTTTTTTCATTGCTTATACATGCATTTTATTTCTGTAATTTTAGGTTTGCCTTTTACATATCTGGCAGGGGACAGCAGATGAAAACTAGCCTCTTAGGCTAACTCTGGCTCACTTACATTTTGAATGTTGATTAGTGTGCAATGTCCCTGAAATAAACCAATAAATAAATAAAATAAATAAATAAGTATGGGCTTACCTGTTGTAAAGCAACTGAGGTCCCGGTTGAGGGTTCATGTATGGGGTCAGCAGCCACGTCCTGCTGGCATATCCACTGTCACCTACCAAGTGACTTCCAGCTGGGACATGATGTCGCTCGAACAGCTGCCTCACACCGCTCTCGTGCAGGATCCGCGAATCGTGTGTTGCGCCTGGCCACTTTGCTACAATATCCAAAATCAGGAAATTGGGATCGAACACAACTTGTGTATTGATGCTGTGATACTTCTTCCTGTTCACAAACACGTCCTCGTCATGAGAAGGAGAAATTATGCGCACATGCGTCCCGTCAATTGCTCCTACCACACCGGGTAGCCCAGCAATAGCCATGAAATCGGCTTTCTTTTTATTTATTTCCCTCACACCGGTGGGGACGCAAATGAACTGCCGCACTATGTGGGGTCTTGATAGGGCATTCAGTGTCTGGTGCAAAATTCTACTGACCGATGGCTGAGAGATGCCAATATCATCTCCGTTGCACAGCTGCATTTTACCGGTGGCCAAGTAGCGGAGAGTTGTTAGAACTTTAATCTCCGGTGAAATCGGATGGTTTCTATTAGTTGGCGATGTGATGGCATCCCTGACCAACTCTACCACATTCAAAATGCCATCGTGATTGAGGCGATACCTTTTTAGAAGCTCACCATCGTCGAATCTCTCCAAAATGTTGCCTGCAGCAGCCATGTTAGGATCCTTCCTGAATTACTCTTAGTGAGATAGGAGTCCTCGAGAGGACTCTTAGCTTTTTATAGATTTAGGAGCTAGTTTTAGCGCTAAAATGCTTTGTGAATTACACTTATCTTTAAAAGTTAGGAGTCCTAAAATTAGGAGTGAAACGCCCCTTATTTTTGAGAGTTACTCCTAAATCAACACGTTAGGACCTACTCTTAGCCTTAAAATGTTTTGTGAATACGGCCCCTGATGTTTAGGAGCCCAACATTCCAGTGTGGGTTTTTGGCAGCTTTAAAAGTAGACAATCCTTCTGAGAAGGTGGCACTGTCAGCAGAAAACTTAATAGGAGGAACGGGGAACAAGGGGGAACAAGGCTGAATACATGTTAAATTGGTATAATTCCTAATAATTGAAGGCCGAAATTTGGAAAAGAGGCGGGGGACCGACACAGTCTCAATGGGGAAAACGACATCAGACACCACACTGGCTACACTGGCTACACTATAAGCTAAGCTTTCGGGCCCCCAACAGCTCATAACATGCCTATCAACATACCTATCAGACTCTAAAGGAGACTGTGGCCCGGCTTGTTCTAGTGAGTGTCAGGGTGCTCCCAAGCGACATCAGGCGTAGCTGCACACCCCACTCCTTTGGAGAGGGCGGGCCGTGCAGCAGCCACCACCACTGCTACCACCACTGCTACAGTCTTCGCGACAACCACCGTCGCTCCATCTCTGTCCCTCACCACCACATCTCTTCTCGAGGGACACGACTCTGGCGGTCCGCGTTTTCCCCAGGACGTGGAAATGGAGGACGCACCACTGCACTCTCCCCAAAGGGCTGACGTCACCATCCACCAACCACCCGGGGCGGTGGGGACCCTCCACGCTCCCCCTTCAGCCAAGGGCAGTCCCACGGAGGATATGGGGTTAGCCTTTTCGGGGCTGAGCGATGAGGCCTTCAACGAATTTATAATGGAGGAGAATGAGGAGGATCTCCACCTACCCGTCTGATCCTTGCTTTTCAGTTCTGCTCGGTGATGAGACTTCTAACCCTAACCCATATAACCCTCTACCTGCTACAGCCTACAGGGCTGCAGTGTGACTCCGCTTTTAGACGCCAACGATACACCTTTCTCTCTGGGGTGTGTTGGAGCCTTTGTTACTCTTGCCCTTTCTCCCTCCACCCGCTCACCCTTTGGCCCCCCCTCTTGCAACCCAACTCAGCCTGGGACTAGGGACGTCCCTTCTACTAGTGCACAACGTTCCCCTATCAGTGACACGTGGTTGGTCTTCTGGACACCATCGTTTCTGCTGTACTGCTGGTTCCTGCCTTCCTGTTGGATCTCCCCTCCTCTACTGTTCCCTGGGAGGTTTTAAATCATAATAATAAGAGGAGAGATGTTTATAGTATGAAATAGTTAGGTAAACATAAGGAGGGATAGGCATTCGTTTGGTGCAGCCTGTCATGATGTTATTAACCGGTATCTTTGTTGTGTTTTTTGCTGGACAACGACATTTTATTATCCGCAAAACAATTTTACCTGCGGGTACGAAATAAAGATACCTTGACCTTGATTCCGAGTGAGCTACGCTTTTTTACGAGGTTAACTCAGTTTGGTAACAGGGTTTGGAGTGGTGGGGTAAGCACAGGGACAACTTCACTGCCTCTCACTTCCTCTCTTCCTAGCCCAGCGGCTTGATTGAGGACCCACTGGGTGGGCTGTCCTTGTCTCCTTTGTTTTTCTCTCCCCTAGGATCTAGAGACCCTTATTGTAGTCTTTCTGTCCAAATTTCCCGTTTTAAGACGACCCGATAATTACATTTAAGAACTCTTCAAGATGAGCCTCGACCTAAGAAATTCACCCCAGCCTACGCAAATCTTTAGATGTGTGGATGGGAAGAATCTGCTTATAAAAAATATAGCCATCTGCCGTCGCTGTACTTCAGGTACCTCGATGACATCTTCGGTATCTGGAAGGGGGATACGAATAGTTTAAAAACATTTCTAGATATTTTAAACTCACATCATCCGGAAAAATTCGAGTTTTTAGATACACAGGTCTTCTTCATACCCGGTTTGGGAGCAAGAAATACTTTAGCCACCAAAGTCTTCAAGGAAACAGATTCGCCTCCCAGATTCGTTAAGAAGCTCTTAAGCGCTAAGAGCTTCTTAGGAGCGCTGTGAAAGAAGGACCTGTTTCCCATAGTCGCTCTTAGCTTAAGAAGATCTTTCACTAAGAAGGAAATGTAAGATCAGCCTGACCCACTCTTAACAGCTTTCTTAGCAACTAAACGCTCACTGCAGCCGCGTCAGGGAAAGTTATATCTAACACTCAAAGGAATACTACAACTATGCGTAATGATGAATGTGCGGCCACCAGGCATCGGGTCAGGGGTGAAAAAGGTGAGAAGGATATTACCCCTCTAAGGGGGTCCGGGTGCATGCTCCCCCATAAGTAAAATCAAATATTCCATATTTTAAAGCATCAATCTGATGCATTTTGAGATTTTTTGCCAACCTGGGGAGAGCTGGAGAAACGTAACTTCAGCCATGTGTCATGAGACTAGTTAGACAATTCCATGCTTAATGCGAGCAATTTGTTTTGACTGATTTGAGCGAAAAATAGTTTTTGGAGCTTGATGTAAAACAAACAAACATCCGTTTGTCCAATTGGTAAAACATTGTCTAGTGAAGGTTATACGTTTACATTTCTTAGCCTGGTTTTCCATCTTTATAATGTCTCTATAGCTAGCTTTCCATCTGTCAATGTCACTGTCGTGTGTAAGCGGCACTAAGGGCTGCATAGACGTTCATTTTATTAGTAGGCTAGTAAAAAGAATTATAAGGCAAGCGGCCCTCCGGCCCAGAACTGCTTCGGCCCATCGGGAAATCTCCCGGTGCTCCCGATGGCCAGTCCGGTGGACCACCTTACCTTTTGCCTTGTCAGTCCCCTCACCTCAAAATCTACCTCTTCAAAGACGGTAGCATAAACTTATAATTTTCCACCGGAGCTTTAGCTAGCTGGCTAACGTTGCGTTCTCTCCTGCTGTGTTCAATGACTCAATTCATCAAGCTGTAGCTAACGTTAGCTAAGTCTATGTCAACAGAGCTCCTGGGTGAGTTGGTGGTCTGCACTGGTGATGCAAGGCCCTTCGCGTTAATATTTCCATGCACTCACGCTCCCTTCTGGCACGCGCACCTGTTCGCAGTTCACTGAACATGAATACCCCCCCCCCAAAAAAACAATTTCTCATCGAATCTACACGATTCACGTAGGTCACCTATTTTGGTTTCAAAAACGGCGAATTTCGCCGAAAGGTGAGGGATTTTCATGCCTGAATAATAAATATGCATTTTTATATACAATATAGAAATATCAGTTTTAAAAATGTTATTAAAAAACGGACCCCTCTGCAACCAAACAGGCACACCCTTTGTACGCTCTCTAGTTTGCATTGCATCTTCCAGCGGTTTCAACGTGCCTTTCAACTGATATCGAGACTTCATTATCACACAAGTTTATTGTCACACTAGGGTCAAGTTATAGTCGTATTTAAACTTAAATTTAGTTAAAATGTAAATTAAGTTAGATTCCATAAAGTTAGTTTGAGGTAAACTTAAGGTAATTTAAGTTACCGCAAGGTAAGCTAGGTTAGCTTAGGTACTGTAAACTAAGGTAAGCTAAAATAAGCGCAGCTAGTTCAGGCAGGGCAATCGGGCAGCACGCATCATCAAGGGACGTAAGGCGTCTTACTCCACCTTTCTTGCTCCGCCCACTACACCCATATTAGCAGCGCATAGTCATTGGGCGCGTCCGATAAGGCGGCTTTAAAAGACGCGCGGATACGCACACACTCACCCCGGTCGTTTATGATCACTGATGCTGCCAGTCCTGTTCGTGCCTCTCGTGTGTTGGCTGTTTTCGATTTTGTTTCGTCATGTCCGACTCTTCCGATTCGGCCGTGGCCCGTTTGTTGGGGGTGTTCGGTGGGGATTTGGACGGGCCTACTGGATGTCTTCCTTCCGCGGAACCCGGCGACGAAGGGAATGGAGTTAGACGGAGCTCGCGTCTGGCCCGGAGATCGGCTGCCATCGAAGATTGGCCTGTCCACCGCATCCTCTACTCCCTGTATACCAGGGGTGTGTCTCCGCCCAGGGGATGCGACCACGAAGAACTTTTCACATTCTTCGTGGAGTGCGGCGAGCCTGCTCCTTCTGCTCCCCCGAGCGCCCCGGCCGGAAAAGGAAGGGGGAAACGGGGCTCCTCTTCACCATCGGCACCCGGGAAGAAGGCTCGAGGCCGGGGGGGGAGCCCGGCCCCAGCAGCGTCCACCTCCAGGTCCGATCCGGTGCTGACGGCCCTTCTGGACATCAAAATGTCTCTGGCGGACATGGGGGCTCGTGTCGGTGCGTTGGAGCAGCGGTCGGCGCCGGCTGCGGTTCCGCTGTTACCCGGGACCGGGTTCGGAGGCACTCCGCCGACCTCGGATGTCGCTCCTGCTCCGAGATGGAATCTGGCTTCCGCCTTGCCTGCGGCTGCTTCTGGGGTGCCGTTTCTTTCTCCCGCTGCTGGCATTTCCGCCCATCTGAGGAGCCAGATCCTCTCAGGTACCGATGTCAACCTCGTTAAGATTATGTTATGTTCGGCGGATCCGGTCGACAGGCGGGTGGTCGAGTGCGGGGAAGTGTCCGTGTTGCTTAAAGGGTGTGATCCTCGGATGTCGAAGAACCTGACCCTGCCCGAGTTCTACGTGGCTTTCGGCGTATACCGCGACACGCTTTGCGAGGCTTACCCTGAGCGGCGCATAGAGTTCGACGACTACATGTCTCTGATTTCGGATCTGGCAATGCGCTATGGCGGAACTCTCTTCTACGAGTACCATAAATGTTTCTCTGCCAAGGCTGCGTTGCACATTCAAAAGTTCAACAGGCGTCTGGATTGGTCGGTGCTCGACCTCGATCTGGTCAGCAGGGTGTTCACCGGGCACGTGCCGAGAAGCTGTTCTGTGTGTGGTTCGCTGGGCCACACGGTGAATCTGTGTCCGAGTACGGCATTCGCACCGCCGGTCAAGTCTGAGGGGATCGGCATACGGTGCCTCCACCTCGAGCGGTCAAGCTGGCCGGAGGAAGGTATTGCCCTCCTCCGCAGGTGCTAGCACCTCTCTGTGTATAACCTATAACGAAAATGTGTGCAGATTTGCTAATTGTCGATTTCTGCATGCTTGCAGTTTTTGCGGGGACGCTCATCCCCGATCTGTGTGCCCTCGTCGGGCCCGCCCGGCTCCGAAGGGGAAATGATTAAACTCCCGTCGACCCCAGTCAACGTGTCGAGACTTTCTGCCGCGTTGGGGGGGCATCCCAATCGCTGTTTTGTCTCGTATTTGATTGGTGGGTTGGTGCATGGGTTTCTCGCTGGTCTGTGTGATATGCCTGTCGAAAGTTATGAGTGTCACAATCTCCAAACGGCGATCACGGAGCCAGCGGTCGTCGACTCGCTCCTCGAGAAGGAATTGTCGAAGGGGTTCATGATCGGTCCTTTCGTCGCCTCCCCCTTCTCCCCTTACCGAGTGAGCCCGATAGGCGTCGCAACACGGAAGTATTCCGGCAAGAAGCGCCTTGTCATCGACCTCTCTGCCCCTCACGACGGCGTCGTGCCGAGCATCAACAGTCTAATACCTCGAGAGCCGTTTTCTCTGTACTACGCTAGCGTGGACAATGCCGTCAGCTTGATCACGACCGCAGGCAGGGGCGCGTGGCTGGGGAAAGCCGACATAACCGACGCGTTTAAGGTCATGCCTCTCCACCCTTCTCAGTGGCATTTGTTCGGCGTTAGGTGGGGCGGTAAACTGTTCTTTTCGGTGCGGTTGGCGTTCGGCTGCCGCAGCAGCCCGCGTATTTTCGACGCGCTGTCGGAGGCGTTGTGCTGGATCCTCCTAAATGTCCACAGGTTGCCGTTCGTGTTGCACCTGTTGGACGATTTTCTGGTGGTGGATTTTCCGTCGTCTCCACCTGCCCGCTGTATCTCGGTGTTAAGGGACACGTTTGGGCACCTGGGCGTTCCGCTGTCCGCGGAGAAGACCGTGGGCCCTTTCACCTCCTTGGAGTTTCTCGGCATCACCCTCGATAGTGTTGCCATGCAGGCGTCGTTACCGTTGGATAAACTGGAGCGCGTTCGCAGCGTCCTGAGGGCCGCTTCGGGATCCGCTTCGATGATTAAACGCGACCTGCTGTCGTTGCTCGGGCACCTGAATTTCGCCATGCGCATCGTCCCTCAGGGCCGCTCGTTCGTGTCCCGTCTGTTGGACTTAGCTAAGAGCGTGCCTCATCTCCGGGATAGCGTTGTGTTGGACGACGGGTGCCGGTCGGATTTGCGTTTTTGGAGTGTGCTGTGCGACCGTTGGAACGGCATCAGTTTCTTTTACCACGATTCCGTGGAGTCGTCCGCCGCGCTCGATTTCTACACTGACGCGGCTCCTTCCGTTGGGTTTGGGGGGTTTCACGGCAACGAGTGGTTCTCCGGAGCATGGCCCGCAGAGATCGTTTCTCTGGCCCCGGAGACTTACTCCACGGCGCTGCACGAAATGTATCCCATTGTAATTGCTTGCCTATTGTGGGGACATTTATGGTGTAGGAAGAAAATAACTGTATTTTGTGACAACGAAGCTACTGTTCACATTATCAACAAAGGGAGGTCTTCTGTACCCTTCATCAATCGCTTAGTCCGACGGCTAACGTGGACAAGCGTGCTTGATAATTTCATACTGCGCGCCACATTCATTCCGGGCCTAGAGAACAGGAGTGCTGACGCACTGTCTCGTTTCAACTTTCAGGAGTTCCGAAAGCTGCGCCCTTACGCACTGCCAGACGGGTTGGCGTGCCCGCCATTCCCCCTGACTGTGCTAGACTAGGCCCGGGTGCGCTGAGCATGTACGTCGTGTCCGCTGGCGAATACATGAGGAAGGGCATAGCCCCATCTACATTAAAATCCTACGACAGTGCATGGCTTCAATACTCTGGTTTCTGCGCCGTCTTCGGTGTGAGCCCTATGCCTGTGAACATGTCTGTGTTATGTGCCTTCATTGTTCATTGCTTCGAATCACGGAAGTTGCATCCCTCCTCCATTAAAGCACTGGTGTCAGGCATTCAATTCAATGTACGGTGTTCGGAGCCCTCAGCATGCAGCCTGCTCGGGAGCCCATGTATCCGGCTGCTGATGAACGGGGTGAGGAAGCAGCGTCCAGAGACCAAAGATAAACGTTTACCAATCACTCTACCTATCTTGCACATGCTGGGGCCTGTACTACGAATCAAGATCAACATGCTCTGGATTACTCTCAGTTACCCGGCTACACAAAGCGAGACAATCGCAATCACGATAAACGGTATCACGACGGCGGTTATCAACTCTTTAACTCAAACCAGATCTTTCTAATCTAGAGATGTGCGCGTTCACATAAAGGGGCGGTGTTTGCACCGTATATCCAATCGCAAACACGGACAAAACAAGAGCCGCATATGTCACGGAAGAGGAGCGGACATTCCGGACAATAAACTTACAAACTTTGTCTACTCCTCCTGCGTGAAATATTGTTACACGAACATATCAGGAATACAGACATATGATACAGGCAAAAATCAACGAATTTGCTGCTGCTAAACTGGTAGAAAATAGCAGACGCTGTAAATGCGTAAACTAGCCTACATGCTTTATTGATATCAATGTCCCAGGCACAAGATGTGACCATAATTACACGTGTGCATTCCATAACGTTAAACTTTTGTTGCTGTATTATTTTAGTTGCAACCCTGGAAGTGGCAAATGATCGTGAGAGCAAATAAAAAAATAAAAACATAAGTAAGTAGCAGTAGGCAATACTTACTGGCTTAATTGCCAGTACCTTTTGTAGGATATTGGTATAGCTACAAAGGGCCCATAGAACAATGAACTCCTCCACAGGACTTCACTCTTGCTGAGGAGCTGGCCCTCTCAAGCTATCAGGGTCGCCCCATGATGGAAGGAGTGGAAGGGGGCATTTCTTCAGACACTGGTGGCAGCAGCTCGGAAACCCAGGCATATGTATGTTTCAAGTGATCTATGTGACCATGTGCATTCAACAATTATTTATAAATATTGTAGAAGTGAAATGTAGAATCAGAAAGGGATTTATTCATGAAAGTTTGCACAGACAAGGAATTTGCTTTGGCAGGAAGGTGCATACAATAAACACATAGGAACCTTAAATGTAAATATGTGGACCATCTGGGGTAAATAAACTAGCAATACTAAGTGGAATGTATTACTGTCCTCTGCAGTGACAGGAAATATAGTGGTGTTGCTGCCACCATCCACTGTCGTCCCACTGTGCCATACAGAGGTAACCATGAAACTAATAGTCATACGCCAGTACGTATGCCATATGTGGTTGTTGAATATTGATCAAATATGCCATTTACTTTCTGGGAGGAGTGGAGGTCCTAGATGATCAGGAAACTGTGCCTGCCTGCTCAGAGAGCATTTTGGGGGTACACTTTTGATTTTGTTTTACCACTTGCAACATAGATGGTGAGAGTGTGTGAACGTGTGGCTGTGATTGAAGTGTCTGTAATGACTTACTAATGGTGGTGGTCTGAACATAACATGAGACATAAGTCCTTGAAGTGCTCATTTCAAATATAAATCAATTGATTCAATTGCTATGGTGTTAAACTCAGCAGGAAGAGGAACTTGTTCCTCCCCCTGAGCATAGGGCCTCCACTTCAAGGCCAAGACAAAGACACAAGGTATAAGCAATGAACCTTGAAACACAGTAGTCAAATGGACACCTTCAACTTTCTCCAAGTGTGCCTTACAAAGGGACAATGTTCTTTATTTGTTTCAGGTTGGAGCAGACAATGTGAGGGCCCTGTATAAAAGAACCCTGGAGCTTGATATAGAGTATAAGAGGCTTTTAATTTAAAAAACAAGGTTGGAGATAGAAAACTGGAATATGAGAAGATATAGTACATGACTGAATGACACTAAACTTAGTTACACTGACATTATATTTCTGTGTTCCTAGGAAAGGGAGAACACATGAGGATGTATTTGTTAAACTTTTTTCTACGTTTTGGTTATACCTTTTTGTGGCTTTTTTGTTGTGTCTTTTGTGGGTAGTGAAATGATCATTGTAGGCTACGTATACACATTGTTCTTTTTGGTTTGAAATGTTTTGGTTGAAAGAAACCCAACATTTTGATATGGAAATAATTAGAAAGTGGGTCAAAGCAACCCAAGGACAGCAGAAGGGGTTTTAAGGGGAGACACCCCATTGAATAGGAATAACATATCAACATGACACTACATAAAAGTACCCGTAGCGAAATAACGCAACGCTATGCATATGCACATTCTAAGCATTGCTAGTCTATGTAGGCTATGTGTTAGATCTCATATTATTTTTTTTAGGATTCCTATATGTTTAACGACGCACCTTCCTGCCAAAGCAAATTGCTTGTCTGTGCAAACTTTCATGGCGATTAAAACCCTTTCTGATTCTGATGTTCTGGCTGTTCTGAGCGCACCTCTCAATATCCGCGCACCAAGCTCCACATCTTCTATGAACGGTAACGCCATTATCCTCTCAAGAATGAGTTAGTGGGCGGGGCTTTTATACCGGTTGATCTCTGATCTCCAACTATAACCTGCTCCCGACCAGGTTAGCCGTTCAGCATATGTTACCATGGCGATCTACCCCGATAACAAGTGATCCACCTTCGTAGTACAGAAAACCCGGGGTTGAACCTGAAGTTACCTCGCTAACGCCAAATCTTGCTTCGTAGTACAGGCCCCTGGTGTCTAATCTGAGGCAAGGGTGCTTTGGGCCTTACGTTGACGTTCTTCTTGAGTCTGCCTTTTTCACGGCCTTCTATGGGTTCTTGCGGTGTGGGGAATTCACCACCAGGTGTGCGACATTCGATCCCTGTCGTGACCTAACCATGTCTGACGTTTTCGTGGCCAGCGACATGTTCACAGTTGTCCTCAAACATTCAAAAACTGATGTCGCATGCAGAGGTACCCCAATTGTAATCGCTAGGACTAATTGTGCATTTTGTCCCCTCTCCTCCATGTCACGGTACCTGCTGTGTCGCCCACGGGCGACGCCATCCGAGCCCCTGTTCCTCACCGATGATGGCAAGGCCATGACGAGATCCTGGTTCGCGCAACGACTCCGCGTACTGTGTGCTCGCTGCGGACTGTCCCCGGAGCTGTACACAGCGCACTGCTTCCGGATCGGGGCAGCCACCTGGGCATCACTCAGAGTCCCTACAGCCACTCTGAAGATGATGGGACGTTGGTCTTCATCGGCGTACGAGCGCTATGTACGCCCCAATGCCGTGGACATTGTGCAAGCCCAGAGGTCCATGAGTTTGCTTTGACGAACCGTTGCGGCCATGTGGTCAAGTGATTGAGTATGGTCTCAATAAATGAGTTGCATTGCATATGGTGGTTGGGTCGGCTTGTTAACCCTTAACAGTAGAATATCTCTTTAGATCTCGGTTTAGACGTGGTGATCCGCAGACGTGCTCTGAGCTGGTAGCTATCAATCAGAATCCATGTTTCTGGATCGAGATATCTCTAGAGATGCCCTGGACTCCAGGGAACGGTGGGTGCTCTGCCGACACATTTGTTTATTCATTCTCACATCATTACATTGATAGTACATGCACATACGCCTTGCGTACATCTTTGGGGTTGCCGACGGGCGCTAGAGGAATGGGTCTCTAGAGACAGCTGTAACTCTGCCCTGCAGGATGAGAGGCTTCCGGATCACAAGCATTGTAGAATGTCACCGTAGATCTTGGCTAGGCACTGGTGATCCGCAGACGTGCTCTGATTCGGTAGCAATCGATCAGAATCCAGCGTCCGAGTCAAGATATCTGCGGAGACACCCTGGATACCGGCCAGGGAACAGCAGGTGCTCTGCTGACACTAGTCATTTACACTAGATAACATATCTTCGTGTTCCAGCGTATACTTGCTGCCTTTGTGTACATCCTGATGGGTCCGCTGACGGGCGCAAGAGGGGCAGCTCTCTAGAGGTAGCTATCTGCCCGAGGTCGGATGTGAAGGGTACCGGGTAGATGGTCGGTGGATTCGGCTTAGTCGCAGGTTCACCTCCCGTCCAGCACCGGGTCTGGACGGGATGTGCGCATGGGACGGCTCGGTAAACCGCACATCAGATGGTATGTAACATGACGGATATGCACACATAGTCTTAGTCATCGTTAATGCTAGCATGGCCCGCGCATCCAGAAAACGCTTGTTTTCGCCACTAGTACGTACGTAGTGGGATGTCAGGGGGTCCTCCTGTGATTTAGGAGAAGCGGCGCTCCGCTCTACACATAGTCTGGCGGAGCGGTGGTGTGTTGGGGGATTATATTCTATTGCTCCCTGCCTCATATGTCATGTATGTATGTGTTGCATCGAGGAGGCAGGGAGTACTTCCCTTAGATCATCTACTCCGCCAAAGTTAAATCTACATGTTCATGTCATGTAACAATAAATGCTCAAATCTAATACGTGATTGTCTTGACTGAAATAAGCGCAGCTAGTTCAGGCAGGGCAATCGGGCAGCACGCATCATCAAGGGACGTAAGGCGTCTTACTCCACCTTTCTTGCTCCGCCCACTACACCCATATTAGCAGCGCATAGTCATTGGGCGCGTCCGATAAGGCGGCTTTAAAAGACGCGCGGATACGCACACACTCACCCCGGTCGTTTATGATCACTGATGCTGCCACCCTCCACCATCCCCTTCTCCCCCATGCTGTCTGTATGTTCTATCCATCAAGGGGATTATATTCTATTGCTCCCTGCCTCATATGTCATGTATGTATGTGTTGCATCGAGGAGGCAGGGAGTACTTCCCTTAGATCATCTACTCCGCCAAAGTTAAATCTACATGTTCATGTCATGTAACAATAAATGCTCAAATCTAATACGTGATTGTCTTGACTGAACTAAGGTAAGTGAAGTTATTAAGAGAAACTTTAGTTAGTTAGTTTTAGGTTTGGAATACTTACAAAATGGCGAGAATGGTGCACATTGTCCATGAGCTTATGCAGGAGTGGATGGAGGAGGAGAGGTGCCGAATGGAGCAGGACAGGGCTCAGCGCAGAGCCTACCGTGCAAGGATGGAGATGTTGGCAGCATACTCTGAGGTAAGTTTTTAAAATATAATTTAAAAAATACATGATTATAGTAAAATGTCAATTATCGCCGTGTGTGACATAATTCTGCTATAGTATGTAGTTATCGTCGAGACACAATCACCACGTACAGCATCTAGCTAGCTACTGTCGACCTTACCTTTCTGAGGTAAATACAGTACAGTGGTCGCTCACGATAGCTTCATACTATCCGTGATTATAGTAAAATGTCTTTAACCGAGCCTGTTTCATTACTCATTTTCCTGAGAAAGCGACCTCCGTTAGCCAGGCTAGTTTTGCCCGATAACTTGGTCAGGCTATTTAAAGCTATGGGGGTCAAGTGACTTTTGTGCATTGACAAGTGAAATGTAAATGTACTCGTCCAAAGGACAAGTGCCTCAAAAAGTGAATGTCAAGCCCTGTAATCCAGTGAACAGAGATATATGATGACCTGATCGACACTCCAAGGGCCGGTTTCGGAGACAAGGCTTAAACCTAGTCCCAGACTAAAATGCTGTTTGAGCTGTCTTAACTGAAATTCACTTGCACAGACGTAGTTTAAAATAGTCGTGGATTAAGCCTGTTCTGGATTAAACTAAGCCGATTGCAAAATTGAGCATTAGAGCTACTCCAGGACTAAATTGGACTGAATTGAAGTTTAAACTAATCTGCCAAGGAGGCAGGTTTAACTCCCGTTTAGTAGGCTAGGCTACTGTTTGTGAAACTGAGCTTGGATTGTTTGGGAGCATGGACTATTCGGAATATCTAAATGAGGACCAACATGCACGACAAAGGCCAGCCAGACGAATACTGCTGGATAGGAGTGATCCATTGAATCAGTTTGATGAAATAACTTTTCGAGACCGCTTTCGTATGCACAAGGAAAATACATTGGAGATAATTACTTTGCTTGAGCCTAGACTTTCCTCTCTGTCTCAAAGAGGAAGGCCTGTGTCCAATCAACTGCAAGTTCTGATCACTTTGAGGTTCTTGGCATGTGGAATCTTTCATCGTGAAACTGGTGATTTGTGTGGTGTCAGTGAACGAACTGTATGTTGAATAGTTCACAAAGTCTGCAGTTCCATTTGTGAACTGAGGAGTCTTTACATCAAGTTCCCTGATGCTGCTGGGCAAGCCAACTATAAAGTGCAATTCTATGAATATGGGCACTTCCCAGGAGTGATTGGCTGTATAGACAGATGTCATGTTCCCATCAAGTGTCCATCAACTCCTGATGCAGAGGAATACAGGAATCCTAAGAACTGTTTTTCATGTTCAGGGTGTATGCACTCCTAAAAATCATTGTTGCCCGTTGGAAAGGTGCAACCCATGATTCAAGGATTTTTCTCAACTCTTCATTGTGTGCACAATTTGAGAGGACAACATAGTGGACTACTACTTGGTGATAGTGGATATGGTCAGAGTAACTATTTATTCACACCACATCTAAATCCCACAACAGCTGAGCAGCAAAGGTACAACTGTGAGGGAATGATAGCATTATACTGCTGATCAATGCTGCTATACCAATCAATATCTAATATTAATATGTAAACACACATGTTTTGTAATGCTAATAACTAAGATACAAATAGCGAATGTGATCAATTGATTTAATAAAGTAACAGATAAGAAACACTGAAATATAACTTGTGTGTGGACAAGAATGCAGAGGTCAGGCAAACTGACTTGGGAGGCGAGTTTGTGACGCTCAGGGACTGTTGTGAGCACAATGAGCTAGTCAGCTCATGGGAGTAAAAGTGTCAACTTGGGAGATAAGATGATGCTGGGAACGTAACTCTTCTCTGCTTCAGGACGAGTCAGACCGGACAGTTCTTACTATGGATAATATGCCCCCTTCCCCTGGAGACTGAAGGGTTGAGATTCTTTGTGTCTCTCCAATAGGCCTATGTAATGCTAGTTTTCAATGACACAAGTCTGTGTTCTAGAAAGAGTGGTCTGGAGTCGCAGAGGTCCGATAATATCAGCTTTAATGCAGCAGTTGGAAATCAACAAGTACAGAGCTCTGGGGTTGTCTACGTTTCCCTAACCGCAACAATGTTAGGCTGGTTCAAGTCCAACTGGCTATCTGTCCCTGCCCCAGGATATATTATAGGCTACAGTGCCGTCATACAAAATGATCAAAAGAGGGTTGAGCTTTCTCATGCGGGAGTTGTTCTTGCTGGCACGCCCCACGCTCCGGTGCCATCTCAGCCCGGCTTCAAGGTTGCTCCTAAAATGAAGAGATTAGGACACAAAATACAGCCTGTTCCCCACACTGTGTGAGACACAATGTTTAAGCCTAAGCAAACTTCTAAGTTCTTAAAACATTACTTTAATAAGCACAATATATGTTAATAAGCACAATATATTCTTTAAGACATGCATCCTTTATAAAGTAGTACGAACATTGTTCCTGTTGCCATATCCACCTATGCACAGTGCCCGTGAACCATTGGGTGGTTAAGATACCACACATACTGATAACTTGAACTAGCCTATAGATCAGCGTTACTCATAGCGCGGCTCGCGAGCCGCATGCGGCTCGCGAAGCCTCTATGTGCGGCTCGCATGGCAGTAGGCCTACAACTACTATACAGTGATATGATGTTCCCCGTTTTTCCAAAAAAGGGTCCTATGTTCCCCGGTGGTTCATGCGCCGTAGCTGGGGGCAGAGCCGCTCCAGACCTGCCCGACTCGCTGGCTCCCCGCGGGGAGAAGCTCCAGTGATGCCCGGCGCAGTCGCCTTCTCGACCGCTCTCGACCGAGCGAATCTACGAGCTTCTCTTTATTATTATCAATAGATGCCACCTCAGGCTTAATATTCACCATTTGCAAATGGTGAATATTAAGCCTGAGGTGGCATCTGTAAGCGCGCAGTTTGCAATTTATTTTCAGCACCAACTGCAGCTGCAGAAGAATAATAAAAAATCACAATAAATGTGTCGATTCATCTGACACGTCTCGTAGATTCGCTCGGTCGAGAGCGGTCGAGAAGGCGACTGCGCCGGGCATCACTGAGCTTCTCCCCGCGGGGAGCCAGCGAGTCGGGCAGGGCTGGAGCGGCTCTGCCCCCAGCTACGGCACATGAACCACCGGGGAACATAGGACCCTTTTTTGGAGAAAAAAATCAAAACAAGCAGATCTATAACATAAAACCTGTTAAAAAAACTAATGTGGCTGCTCTCTTACAAACAATTAATTAAAAAATAAATCAACAGCAGCATTACAATGTAGAAATAGACTAGAAAAAATAGGCTATTTAAACTTGCTCTGCCCTACGCAGCGGGGTTGCCAGATTGGCGGTTTTCATGCATTACAAGGGAGAATGTGCTCTTGGATGGATTGGGCTACTGTGGGGGGGGGGAAAAGAACTCACGGTCAATAAAACCATATTATGCATACCGTCTATCATAAGCATGCTCATGAATATAGAATATATCAAATCATTTGCAAAAAAAAACTTGTTTTATATCGCTAAATTGTACATCTAAATTGGAGGACACAACAACCTGGCACTTCATGCGCACGTTACCACGGCAACGCTAGCTTGTAGCGCGGTTACTTTCAACATTTCTAACTGTTATACGGACTGAAATGGACTGAAATGGACTGAAAATGGATAGATTTATAGTCAGAAAAAGTCTGGCAGCAGGTGGACAGATAGGAAGCTCCACGAATGACGAAAGTGGAGACTCGGAGAATCCAACAACCGTAAATCGGCAGGAAGATTACGGAGACGGGGGTTGTGGACAGCCCACCCCCGCTAAAAAGAAAAAGGTACGAGTAATACAAGACGAGCATAGACAATTTCAGGATAAGTGGACAGAAGATTTTTTGTTTGTCCTCCAAGGATCTCACCCTTTATGTTTACTATGCAAACAAACCCGCTCTGGTTTTAAACGAAGCAATTTGGAGCGGCATTTCAGAACGACGCATCCCAAATTTAACGAGAGGTACCCACCTGGTAGTGAATTAAGAAAAAGACAGATAGAACAGCTCACTTCTTCTCTTGTTGGACAACAACAGCTGATTCACAGAACAACGTGTACAGCTGAACGTTTAACAGAGGCATCGTTCGAGATCGCATGGATTTTGGCCCGGGGGAAAAAACCCTTCTCGGACTCTGAAATTGTTAAGGATTGCTTTTTGGCTTCTGCTGAAATATTGTTTGCACACTTTGATAACAAGGACGCAATTCTAAAACAAATAAGAGGATTACAATTGTCTGATTCCACGATAATGAGGCGGATTGACAACATCGGAAAAGACGTGAGTGACCAGCTGTGTGCGGATCTGTCAGCAGCACCGTGTTTCAGCATTGCGGTGGATGAGAGCACTGATGTGACAGATGTTGCTCAGTTGTGTGTTTGGGTGAGGTTCCCAAAAGAGAACCTTTTCCGAGAAGAAATGCTGTGCCTACTTCCACTGCTTGGCCAAACGAGGGGTGAGGACATTATGAATGCACTTCTGGCATTTTTTAATGCAAAAAATCTGTGTTGGTCAGGTCTAGCAAGCGTGTGCACAGATGGCGCCCCCAGCATGCGAGGAAAAGAGAAGGGACTTATTGGTCTCATGAAAAAAAGAGAAGAAATACCCATCTTTATCAGTTTCCACTGCATCATACACCAAGAGTCACTGGTATCAAAACTGAGAAATAACACATTCCAAAGTGTGATGCAAACTGTGGTTCGTGTGGTCAATTTCATCGTCTCCAGAGCGCTAAACCACAGACAGTTCCGACAGCTAATCGAAGACTACGACACAGAGTATGGTGACCTTCTGATGCACAGTGAGGTGAGATGGTTGTCCCGTGGAAAAGTGCTGGAACGGTTTCTGAGCCTCCTCCCTGAGATTCGCACTTTCCTGGACACCAAAGGCAAACCGGAGCCAGAGCTGGAAGACCCAGGCTGGATCACACAGCTGGCCTTTCTGACTGACATCACCTGTCACCTGAACACTCTCAACTTGCAACTTCAGGGAAGAGACAAGCTTCCAAGCAACATGTTGAATGCAATCAGAGCCTTTCAGAACAAAATAACTGCCCTGTACATACCTGACAGAGAATTCATTCACTTCCCCAAACTCAGAGCTGTCACCACAAATGACCCGTCTCTGCAGCAGCACTTCAGCCACAGAGGATTTGTGAATGTTTTGGAAGAGCTGAGGGGGGAATTTGAATCCAGATTCAGTGATATGAATGAGCACAAGGAGATGTTCAACTTTATTGAATACCCCTTCAACGTGAATGTGTCATCTCTCACTCCAACTATCAGTCTGCTCTGCCCTACTCAGCGTGCTGCTGTAGAAAGTGAAATGATTGAACTGCAGACCAGAGACATTCTCAAAGTTGAACTCGGAACAGGTGTTGGTCACTTCTGGAGTTTGGTGTCTGAAGAAGATTTTCCCACTCTAAAGCCACTTGTGCAAAAAGTGATGTCCTTCTTTGTGAGCACATACACTTGTGAGTCAACATTCTCAACCATGAACACTATAAAGAGGAAACAGAGAAACCGCCTTACCAATGAACATCTGGCATGCCTCACAAGGATTGCAACAACAAGCTACAAATACAACATGAAGAAAGTCAAGGAAATGCAGGCCTCCTTCCGCTCATCCCGGTATTAAGGTAATTCTGCTTTTAATTAATGTTTTGGCCAAACTGCATATTGTATGTTAACTTTGTACAGGTGTAATAAATCGATTTGGCATGCCTCACAAGGATTGCAACAACATCCCAGCATTAAGGAAATTCTGCTTGTAATGAGTGGTTTGGCTAAAATGCATATTGTGTGTTCACTTTGTACAGGTGTAATAGATTGATCTGGCCTCACAAGGATTGCAACAACAAGCTACAAATGAAGAAAGTCAAGAGACTGCAGGCCTCCTTCAACTCATCCCAGCATTAAGGTTATTCAATAAAAAAAAATCTGCTTGTGTTTTGGCTAAACTATATTCACTTTGTTCAGGTGTAATAGATTGATTTTTGTTGATTGTATAAAAAAATCTATTATTGTAATAAGCACAATAAGCAATTAAAACAGTTAAAAGAGAATTTACTTCAAGTTCATAGCCATAATGGTTTAAAGTTCCTTTAAAATGTGTCCTGTAAGAGAGGTTAAAATGTTATGTAAATGTTAAAAAACGTGTTTAAAGACTGTGAAGTTCATATTTGAAATGTGAAGAAATTGTATATTTTCTGTTTTGATATTTTCTTTAAAAAATGTTTTACCTATGTAAATACTTTGGAATATTAATACATTCTTGTCGAAGCCACGACAAAGAGAGCACTGTGTCAAGCGTGATTAATTACTTCTCTCCTTTTCAGGGTGTTACACAGGCAGGGTTCCCAATGCCTCTGAATTATTCCAGAAAATAATACTAAACAGCTCAAATAGGACACAGTTGAATTAGCCTCTTAATTTCCTTTAATCTGGTGCACTTTACCAGATTGATGCATTTTACATTGAATGGTAAAAAAAATGTATTGAAGGGGGGTATTCTATGAACACACTAGTTTTGATTGATAATATTTAATTCATTCATTTTTTACAAATATTTTCATAAAAAGTAATAACTTATTCTTCAATAGATTCCATATTATGTTACCCAGTGTCTCCACATTATTCCAGAAAATAGTACACAGTCACACAAGTCTTAATTTCCCTCTCAAAGTGCACCAGATAGATGCATTCTAGGTTAAAAGGTACCAAATTTTCTTCCGGGGGAGCATGCCCCCGGACCCCCCTAAGGCCTGGGTTTCCCCCCACAGTTTGGGAAAAACTGGTTCAGTGATGACATATTAATAAGCATGCATGTTATGTATGACTGGATTTATAGGTTTTGATACTTTGCGGTAAAAATGGCTCTCCTGTTGACTTAGTCCTGTCAGTGCGGCTCTCCTGAAAAAAATAGTGAATACCACTGCTATAGATAATGATAGCCCTTGATAGAATTGGTGGCACACAGATGTCTGGAATTATAGAAGGTGCAGTGCCTGTGATGCATCTGGTGATGACAGTTCATGTATTGTGCTGTAATGTATTGTACATTCTTTAAGATCCCCCCCCCCTTCTCACTGGATGTCCCCTTCCCTGGAGACCCTTGCCCCATCTGCCCCTTTACATCATCAGACCTAGGAGTGGTCTTACCCTCTCCCCTTCCCCTTGAAGACCCCACCCCGTATATCATCAGGACCTCGGGATGACCTGCTCTCAACCCTGGAGAACTCCCCCCCCCCATCAATATCAGCCAACTGCAACAACATATTGCAGGCATTTCTACAGCTGAGTTGGTACAAAAGTTGGTGGCGCAAAGCTACAGTGACGTCGGGGGAATCAAATGAATACGGCAATTTTTTGGTGGAAAAATTGCAGTGCAGTTGGGCTTCTATGTTAAGTTGCAACAACAGAGTAATTATGGCTGGCAACTTCATCAAAACGTAAACTTGACATCGAGCAGGTTCATTTATATGCTACTTACCAGAAAAGATATGAAGTCGCACTGAAAGTAAAAATTGCGCTGTAGATAGTAGCCAGGGCAACCAGCCATGTCGCGTGCTCTCGTTGTCCAGGCCTCGTTACATTATGAATGACATAGTTGACATCTTTTCTTGGTTATTGTTAAGTCCTTTCTTGGTTATAAATAGGAAGATCAGTTAAATACGGGTGGTAAAGGATACGTAAAAGCTCGGATCAGTGGTTAAGTAGTAGGCTTTAATAGGTTAGGTTATTATTCTAATAAATTAAATGTATTATATGGTAAAGACAGTACGAGGGTTCTGATTGGCTAATGGGTAGTCATGCCAGCCGCGTATTGACCTTATCGCCGGTCCGCGATTAAGTATTATTACTGACGTCATCTTCAAAATGAGCGACATCGAGGAGTCAGCTGAGTTTTACTATCCAGATGATAATGAAGACATCAACAGCGACAAAGAAATTGTTAAGTCTTGAAACTTTAGTGAGAATTTGTCGCCCGCATGTAGTAGGCTGCAGCCTGGTCCCCCGGGCGTTAGTTACACTGTTTTGACGTTTGACGTTCACTCAGTCAGACTCGGGCGCTCACTGGCAGTGTTCACAATGTTGTGTTTCACTCCAGCCTCCACCAAACGTCAGGGAGGACTGCTTTATGTAGATACGAGCCTTCCGAAGATAGCCAGAATAATGGATTACTTCAACCGAGCCCGTTTCATTCGTCATTTGCCTGAGAAAGCAACCTCCGTTAGCCAGGCTAGTTTTGCCCGTTTATTAGGTCAGGCGAATAGCTAAAGGTATTGGACAAGTGACTTTTGTGCATGGAACGTTTTATTTTATGGCTTTGTTTTAACTCTGATGCATTAGTATGAGTATTAGTTAAGCCTATGCAGGCCCGGGGTGGGTAATCGGGAGAGTTCCCGGTGGGCCGCTTCACTTTTGGGCGGTCGAGGATATTTTGTTGTTGACATTTGTCACGTTAGTCTATCTTCTCTTAAAGTAGGCTACACACGTTCCGCATTCTGACACCGCAGCCTCTGCATGGTTTGTACCATGTGAGGGAGTTCTCCCCTCACAAATAGAGTTGGTTGGGTCCATAGCCCGCCTTTTCCCAAAAGTTTTCTCAGATAGGCTACCGATAGCTGGCGGCCCTACCGTAACGATACGCGTCAGGGAGGATGGACGGGAGCAGGGCCAAAGTTATGGCATCACTTGACAAGATTTTACCAATTGAAGAACGGCTGTTTATCATTATTTTGCGCTCAAATAATGGCCAAAAATGTTTGCTCGCACGCTATGCGCGCTCGCTTTAAATGTGAAGCTGTTAAGCCCCGAATGGGCTAAGCCCCGAATGTTGCGCTCTGGCCTGATTAACACTTAAGATCGTTAAGCTAAAAATGGTATCAATATCAACAATACGATCCCTTTCTGTACTTATGATACCCCCCGAAAGGTTCACTGCACCCCCAGTCAAAGCAGGCTGCATCCTGAAACTCCCTGGCTGAAAAGTGGCCCCACTCCAGCCCTGGGCCACGTAATGTAGTCATAGAAAGGGAAACCTACATAATAGGCTACTGGGGGTTTTGTGCCCCCCCCCGAATATATCCTTGGATCGTTGTCACCTTTTTCATCCCTGATGAGTTTGCACCCCTGCACACTTTCTCAAAATATACAGTAAACTGAGTCTTATGTTCAGGCCAGTGTTTAGCTCTCTATTGTGACGTTTATTAACAAAATTGGACGATCTAAGGACGCGTGCGAAATCACACTGGTGTGATCGTGTGCCCTCACACACAGGCCTACAAATTCGAATTGGCCATCACCGGTAGGCTACTACTTGGTTGCTGCAGTAGGCCAAATTTGCCTTTGCAAGACAAGAGAATATGTAAACACATTTTGGGCCTTGTGAGGGAATGATAGCATTATACTGCTGATCAATGCTGCTATACCAATCAATATCTAATATGAATATGTAAACACACATGTTTTGTAATGCTAATAACTAAGATACAAATATTGAATGTGATCAATTGATTTAATAAAGTAACAGATAAGAAACATTGAAATGTAACTCTGGTGTGTGGACAAGAATGCAGATGTCAGGCAAACTGACTTGGGAGGCGAGTTCGTGACGCTCAGGGACTGTTGTGAGCACAATGAGCTAGTCAGCTCATGGGAGTAAAAGTGTCAACTTGGGAGATAAGGTGATGCTGGGAAAATAACTCTTCTCTGCTTCAGGACGAGTCAGACCGGACAGTTCTTACCCCCCCCTTCTCACTGGATGCCCCCTTCCCCCTTGGAGACCTTGCCCCATCTGCCCCTTTACATCATCAGACCTAGAGTGGTCTTACCCTCTCCCCTTCCCCTTGAAGACCCCACCCCGTATATCATCAGGACCTCGGGATGACCTGCTCTCAACCCTGAAGAACTCAACCCCCCCCTTGGATTGCATCAGACCTGTGGGTCTTGTCCACCCCCCTCCCTGAACAACACCAGACCTGTGGGTCTTCTCTGCCCCCTCCCTCTCCTAACATCACCAGGTCCGTGGACTGCCCACCTTGCGCCAGCATGAACGCCCTGGACATTTAATTGGTTAACAATTGCCACCCCAAGGTCTCCTGACCAATGGCCACTCACCAGACCTCCCTCTCTGGGGAGTACAAGACCTGTCTCCCAAGGGCGGGGAGACAGAACTTGGGAGGGGCAGAACTTTCTCGGATATTCTGTCACGACCACTTTCTTAACGAAGGCGCCTTCGTTCGTTCTAATCTTATACTCTGTTTTGGTGGGACGACTGCTGTTGCATCATCGACTGATTCATTGTACTAGACTACGGACATCTTGTTGTGTTGTTTTCATTGTGTATCTTGTGATTGCATCATTACTAATTAAACTACAAATAACTTGGTCCGATGCTTAACCGTGTATCATTCTTCCTCTCAACACCCAGTTTACACTATCCTTAACAGCCTCTGCACGACAAAACATATATAAATGCTGGCTACCACATATAGGCTAATGTCAGACGCTTGGCGTAGCAGCATCCATCATTGCAGACGCTTGGCAGAGGAAATGCGCTATAACGAGGTCCACGCTCGTGCGCGCTCTGTTGTGGAGCGTGCCATCGGCCTCCTAAAATGCCGATAGCGTGCTTTGGATGCCTCAGGTGGCAGACTGCTTTACCACCCGGCAGAAGTGTGCTCGGTTATCAGGGCGTGTGGTGTTCTGCACAATCTGGCACTGAGGAACGGTATCTCTCTCCCTCCTGACCTCCCCCCCCCCAGCATTGTGACCCCGAACCACAGCCCCCTGCCCGACGAGAGGCACATCAACATGGGTCAAGAATACGCGAGGATGTCATGCGGCGTTTGTAAGAAAGACAACTATCAAGTTCATTTTGATCATCATTTTGCAATAAGATTTTTTAATAGTTCTGCAATTTGTTCGAGTACTTTCCTTATCTGTTGTAGCTCGTTTGACACGTTATTAAAGGAATGTATCGTGTCTTGCTGCAGGTGAAGGACGGCGTCAGTGAGCACTCGACCACTGCCATGTGCAGAAGGTGCACCGCTGACTGGAGCCGAACGCTGATGGTGTGCCGGGGACCCCTCACACTCCTCGACGGGAACCTCCTGCCCACCCACTGCTCCAGACTCTGGAAGGACTGGGGAAAATACATTTGTTTAGTTTGATTCACGCTTTAGGCCTATAGCCTACAATAAAACTGTTTACATTGTTCCTCAGTGGTCGCGTCGGTGTCTCCCTCCTTCTCCGACACAATCCCACTCACGCCGACCTCGCCAATTATGGCAGCAATCTTTTCGTCAATTGGCGATAGGTCAGGTGTGCTTGGGCCTCCACCGGTTGCAGCCACACTCTGGCGGTGTGAGGACAGTTTCCTCTTTGCCTCCACCTTGAATGAATGAATGAGATTATTTATTTTGCACAAATGAGCACATTTAACTAAAACCTCTTCAAATACACACGCAACAAATGTAATACATGTCAGTAAAGATGTAGTATACTTTACCTTCAGATCGGACCACTTTTTCTTAAGTTCTGCCACTGTGCGCTCTGTCCCACTGGCACCGTTGACCGCAGCCGCAACATGCTGCCACTCGAAATGTTTTTTTTTGTGATTCCACTGCTGTGGCCACCAAATAACGTTTGTTTTCGGGCCTCCACCTCGCCTACAAGAACATCAATCTCTGTTTCCGAGAACTTTTTTGTTTTTGTGTTCGCCATGATTCAAGAACAATCGCGTGCCAGGTTCATGAGATTGGGCCATTATATAGTAGATTAGTATTCATGAGGTGCTTTGCATTGACCATTTATGGTTACAAACGGGCGTGTTTGGGGCGGGGTAAAATAGTAAATCACGTACGCACACTTGTGATTTATAAAGGGAACATTGCTTACAGGTGTGAGTACGCACGCTTTTATAAATCGGATTTTTTGGGGGCGCACACCATTTTAGGCTTTTGGGCGCACGTACACTTTTAGTAAGAATCCTACGCACAGTTTTATAAATGAGACCCCAGAGCCTTAAAGCCCATATAGCAGGTTGATTTTTCCAACGAATTTGCGCTACTTACATGTTGGTTATAAACATTTTAACTGTTATCTATTGTATTTGATGTTGTTGGGTGTCACAAAATGTAATATAATACGAAAAAGTAGGTACTTTTTTGCAATGATTCTTCTTTCCCCCATAATGCATTGCATGACGTCACGTTGGGGAGACCAAAGCCCCATTGAAATCAACGAGAGAGATTAACGAAAGAGTGTTCAGCAGTAGATAGTTTATAGATAAATACATAGATATAATATATAATTAGCATAGATATAAAGATCAAGAGATAGATATATAGATTGCATAGATATATATATATATATATATATATAGAGAGACAGAAATAGATAGACAGATAGCATAGCATAGCTAGCTAGCACTAGATAAATAAATAGCTACTAGTACTAGCCTACATATATAGATATAGAGATAAAGCTAGATAGACACATGTATAGGTAGGAAAAATGGTAAACTACTGTGTTTGTGGGGGGTGACAAACTCTCTGTCTGCCCTGGCCCGAGACCGAGAAGCACTGAAAAGATCGGTGCCGCCCGCCGCAAGCGAGAGCTGGCAACGGTAAGCCTCAGGCTAATGTTTACAAGCTGCAGTACGTTAGCTAGCCCCATAACACGAACCCCCCCAACTACTACAGTCATAATCAGTGTGACATTAGAAAAGTCTGAGGCCCCCTTCCACACTAACCCGGGTCAATTTAGAAACGCATACATATGTCTCCATTTGCACTTCCAGGCCACACTAATACGGAGAATTCGGACACTGAAAACGGAGCTTTTCGAATACGCTCCCCTAGCCGGAGACATTTGAAAACGCCGGGTATATGCGTAGTAGTGTGGACGGGGTACACGGAGCTTTTAAGATACGATGACATTAGAAAAGCACATTTCGTGACTCATGAATATGAACCAAAACAAAATTGTTTTTAAGTAGCTATGTCCAAAAGCTAGTCATATCTAGCTAGATAGCGCGCCATGGCTAGTGTTTGGATCACGAGTGAATGATCATCAAACGGCTTTCATAACTGTGTGTGTTTGATTTAGTTGATTGATTTAGTTTCCCCTTTCCTGATAGAACGTGACTATTACGGAACTCAAAACGTGGAATATCTAATCGGAAATGTGTTTACAACGTTGGGGAAAAGATTTAATAAGGGATTGACTTGGGGGGGGAGAATTTCACAGGTGGGACTAGTAAATTAGCCCATAGCTAGCATGATGCCTTCTAGATCTAGATAAAAGCTATTTATCTGAACTAACGACATGATAACTGTCACATCTGTAGATATAAAGAAAACGTTGACTTTCACTCGGTGCTATTCACTGACAGTAAAAAAATGTGTCGTTATTGTATGCACGGCTGTCCGTAGACCAGCTCCAGCGCTCCTTGCTGCGTTGCCGTTGCTAACTCAGCAGGACACTTCACCAACTCTCCACTCATTCTCCTCGGACCATCCATTTAATTGGCTTTGGCGGCCATCAGGTCTAGGCAATTCCTCATTTGACCTCTCTCGTCTATTTGGTTCGATATTATACGGCTGCGGGCCATCGTACATTTTAGTGGTTATTGCCACCTCTTCCTCATCCCAGTCAATTGCCATAGTTCTAGTACTAGACTGAGGCTACTCTCCTCCACGACTCCCCAACGTGACGTCACCGCCGAATTGCGCTAATATGCTAATGCTAACAAAAAAAACGTACAAAACTGGTCTTAAACACCATTTTGAGACACCATTTTGAGATTTCTTGAATAATATACATATCTTGAGTGCTTTATGTACCCATTCATCGACAGTGGTGGTTAACCTGCTATATGGGCTTTAACAAGGATGGGAAGTTCCTGAATGAGCTGGCAAAAGTGCTGAACACATATGGCAAAGAGACATCCACCCTGATGCTGCCACATCTCTGCCATATGAGATCTGCGTATGCCAAGGCACGCAACAGTGTGAAACACGGCCTAAAGTCGGATTCCGCTCTTGTACAGAGTTTGGTTGAATCAACCACTGTGATTCCCATGTCAGCATCCACGTCCGGCACGACACCTGTCACAGCTTCCACATCCGGAACGACACCTGTCACATCTTCCACATCCGGCACGACACCTGTCACAGCTTCCACATCCGGAACGACACCTGTCACAGCTTCCATATCCGGCAAGACACCTGTCACAGCTTCCACATCCGGAACGACACCTGTCACAGCTTCCACGTCCGGAACGACACCTGTCACAGCTTCCACGTCCGGAACGACACCTGTGTTTCTACCCAGTACAGACAACACACCTGTGTCGCTGAATGTTGATGACCATGTGCTAGTGAGATATGGCACTCTCGAAATGCCAGCTGTAGTTGTACGGGGGAAGGGGCTGGGCTTGCTGTTAGATACTTTGATGGTGTAACTACTAGTAGTACTGGTGCAAGTTCAGGGTTGTATGCCGCACAAGACGCGGAATATGAGGTTCTGCGAGATGATGTAATTAGAAATATCACAGCACCTGCAATTGTGCTGCGCGGCAGTCGTGTCTACTTTAAGTTTGTTGAGCTATACCAGTAGTCATGGCATGTTTGTTTTTGATTTGACAGATGTACAGTAAGGAGCAAGGAGATGTTGCCAGGATGCGGGAGTTCTGCTAAAGCTTGCGCGCTAGTCATGGGGATGATTCATGCCCTGGCATACCCCCCAACACTGCGCTACACTTCTGAAGTTTTTCAAAACGTTTTTCTAGAACTAGTTGGCATTAAGCTGTCCCCAAAATACAAGCTTTCAAATGTAAGTTGCTGTCTTAACTGCTACCATTATGGCAGGTGCTGTCAATCTTGTTAGAGCTAACGACAGTTTAGTTAACACATTATACTCTAGTGGTGGCACTTCTTCGGGGCCTTGCAGGAAGCAGCGCCGTGCTCCTTTCCCCCGCAGTTCCTGCAGCGCAGCTGGGCACACCCTACGGCCATGTGGCCGAAGACACAGCACTTGCGGCAGAAAGGCAGCTGGCCATTGTAAAACAGGAACCCCCGCTCGGCCCCAATGTTAAAGTAGGCTGGGGGGTGTTTGAGAACCTCCGCCCCATCTGAATCGTCCGCTAGGAGGACCCGGAACTGCCTCCGAGCAGCCCAGATCCCGTACCCATCCCTTAGGTACCGCACCAGAGGATCCACCTTGCCGTACTTGGCCAGGAAGCCCGTCACTGTCGCATCCCCCACATAAGGGTTGTAGAGAAGCACGGTGATGACCTTCATGCTCGTCCTGCACAAAGATTCCACCGTCAGACGGGAGAGAGGCTCCACCGTCCGGAACCGATAGTCCCTAGTTATGGAGAGCTCATAGCCCCCCTCCGCCAGATTGAACTGGAGGCAGAAAACCTCCGCCGGATCCAGCCCCAAAGCTCCAATCACCACCTTCCTCACAAACCAGTCCCTATCCCCAATACCGAAACCCTCTTCCGCAGAGGGAAAACGCAACGTGTTGCGCAGGCCGGCCCCAGCCGCCTGAGAAGAATAACTCCCAGCCATCGTGCACTGGAGGTCAAAAAGGTTCCCAAAAATACTACCGCAAAGACTAGAGGAGTGCCCCATACACCGCACGACACCTCCTCATCCGCCCCCCCTTAACCGAACCTATGCTAATAAAAAAATGATGCTAACCGCTACTGATCTTGATCTTAGCCAAAAGGCCGAGAAGCGATACCGCACTGCTCCTCGAGGGAACCGAGTCCTTTCCAGGAACGTCATATTAACCTTTTCCTGCCGGAGGCAAAATTCCGAACATTCCATATGCTGCCGAAATATGATTATCATATTCATATTCATATTTTATGAATTTTCATATTAAATCATACACCTAAACGGGTTATACCATATTGAAGAGGAGAACTAGGGGATTTTTATGATGTGAATAAATATATGATTACTTAAGGCAAATCATATTTTATTATTTATAAATTAATATTTATTATTATTATGATTTCAGGCAGCCATTTTTTACAAAAACTTCTCCATCCACCATACCTCATCAGACAACTTACATTTTGACCACTTTAATTACAAGATGGAGAAAAACTTTGACTAGGTGGAATATCCACACATCTGTGGGCAATGTAGATCCGAAAACAGATTAGAAATATCTTATTTTGATTAAACGTTATGACCATTCTAGTGACTAGTGGTAACATGGGGAAAACCGGAATTCTCCTCCCCCAAAAGTAGCCAGCGCTATGGCTGGCTACTCCTCCCGATAACTAAAAAACGTTCCACAACCGACCAAATTGGCCAAACAAGATATCAAAATGTAACTTATAGTTTACATAATCTAGCTAAGTAATGTTGTTTTTCCAAGTTTCACAGAAATATGCTAAAGTTGAGGCTAAACAGCGCTACTAATGCTAATACTGCCTTTCCTGCCGGACAAGTAATTCTCTCGTCAAATAACTCGCGTCACTCCCACAAACGAATGCTTCGTAAGTAAAAAGTTTAGACTTTTAATTGACAATATTCACAACACATATTAAGACACTTGTCTGTAATCATAATATCGTCTCCGATTTCAATTCGAAGCTGTAAATCTCACGCTGTAGGCAATCTTCCATGATCTCCGCTCTAGCTCCGCCTCGGAAAACAATGGCTGCCGTTGCAGACGATACAGGAAAATCCTCCTCCCACGAACCCCTTAACCAATGGTATGTGCTTTTAGCTTAACTTGTCATGAGTATCCAGAAGTTTTCAGAATTAAAATTGGTGATTGGACGGCAAAGCTATTAAGGCGGGAACCATGGGAATTTTATTTCCCATATTTGAATGGTCCGGCTGCCTATAGCTAACAGTCATTACAAAAAGTAACTTATACAAATAGATCTTAACTGGGTTCGTATTACAATTCCATGTAGGCTACATTTACGCGTGTAAATTAGCTCAGCTACTGTACTGTCTTGGTTAGTTTGGTAACGTTAAATACAACATTGAATACACGCTGTTTGCAACCAATTTATACATACCATAAGATTCTCCAGCATTCGTAAGCATCGTAGACCTCTTCTTCTCCCTTGATTTCTCCGATTTGTTGCAGACAATCGCAAAAATATCACAAAAGCCCACGCAATCGGCAAACACTCACTTGCAGACGGCATCTTGAAAGTTTGTGATCAAAACATTGTCGCTTCTGGTGACGTAGCAGCCAGCTAGCGACGATGTATGATGACGTAACCGTAACCTAGTGGTGTCCCAATTCCTAGGGCTATGTAGCCCTTACCCCTCGGTTTCGAGGGCCATGGGGTAGGGCTAAACCAAGGGGTAAGGGGATGTATTGGGATCGGCCCTAACTGTAGTCGGCATTAGAAGGGAAGTTTAAAAAAAAATAGCCAGAAAACGAAAGCAGTCTAGCCTTTTGCTGACGCCTGTTTAGATTATCTATTCGAAATAACTGGAGAAAGGCTGTGCTAGATACAAGATACGTTAGCATTGCTAATAACTGTTACCGACAATATCATACTACAGCTTGCGGTTGTGATGAACATAACTAAGGTCGGAACGCACCTGTTTTCAGCAACAGCTTCATAGCAAATCCTGCTTTACATTGTCCCAGGTTTTTAAAACCGTCCTTGGTGAAATGGTTCGCGCAACTGCACCGAGATCTTCTATGCTACGGTATAAACAAACATCAGCCATACCCGTCTAGTCAATGTTAACTAGACTCAAGCTCATCTGCTTTTCATCGGCAATTTGCAAGGAATGTAAACAGCTAGATAGCGAAAACACCTATACTGTAGGCATGTAAACCATTTAACTTGCTAACGCAAGAGCAAGAATGTGTTATGATTTAGCCTAGTTTATTGGCAATGGGACTTACGTTATTTCATGTTCCTGACTATGTTTCATTCAAATAAATAACCAGTGTTGTTATGTAAATCTCCAATCAGATGCATGTTTGTCCAGATCTATTTTTCAGCAAGATAGCTATAGCCAGAGCCTGTTTAAGGAGAGCCTTGCCACTCGTCATTAAGCCCCATTGTACCGAATTTAGTTGCAGTTCCACTGGGAGTGACCGCGGTCGAGTGCAGAATGAATTGGAGTCTATGGAGCTAAACGGCGAAATTAGTCTCTTTCACCTGATTGTCGTTGAGAAATCTCTGATTTTATTGTAGTTTTTGCATGTTCAACATGGATTATAGGTCTTGTTTCAGTGAGTGCTATTGGCCGTCTTTGCTCCGCAGCTTTGCTCGTTGTAAACCAACCAACCAATCAGCGCACAGCTCATCTAAATACCAATGATATAAGGGAAAAAGCTATACTTTTTTCCCTGGAAAAAAATGCTGGATGTAAAAGAGGGCATAGAACAGCACCCGGGCCATTTTCAGCCAAACCAATGTTACATACCCTATTCAGAGACCTTAAGGAACAGTGTAAATTACTCAAAGAACCCAGTCAATCACCCCTTTAATAAGAAAAATTATGCCTGGCGCAGGGTTGCCGAGGTTGTCGGCGTCCCTGGTGTGTATTTTGTACTTTTGTAATTCAGTTTTGTCACATTACGTAACTTTCTTCTGTGCTAGCTGCATAGTCTAGCTAGCTCACCCGGCACACGATTGACATCCAACGTTGAAATGCTGGCTGGCAGCCACTCGCTAGCCATACAGTAAATGTGTACTGGCTAGTCATAATCTAGCGATTGATTTGCAGAGATTTTGAGTAATATAATTCAAGTTTAGTACACATGTCAACGTTTGTCTGATACTTTCTTTCTAGTCGATGTACGCAAATTGCAGTCTAGCTAGCTTGCAGACATTGTAACTAGCCTATTACAATACATTAATAATAAAAATGAGCGTAAATACATATACAACATGGACCATAGACAACTCTGTATTCCAGCCGGCACAAGACCGGTTACATAGAGTGCGTGGCATTTAATCTTTCACTCGGCCTAAAAAAAAGTGTGGAAAATGATCACCTATTGTGTGCAGTAGATAAGATCATGTCAGATCTAGAAAGCGTATCAGATTTTTGCTTAATGTGTGTAAAAATGGTATTTTGTCTGCATGTTTTTGCCATGACATTATACGAACTACATAACAGTGATTTAAGAACTACAGTTTTGCATTAATCTCCGACACGCCCCCGACACGCCCCCGAGCGTGGTGTACTGTGGGAAGGCAAGCGGTGGGGAGCGTTAAAAAAGCCTGCAGTGTGAACCCATCGTAACTGCCTGCGATCTGCTGCCATCGTTTCGGCAGCTGGTCGAATTTTTCGCGAGACGCTTGAGAAATCGGCTGCAGGATGATGAAATACACCATATAAGTTGATATATTTTGGGGGGGAAAAAACATGTTATTAAGATTTTTCTACATTAATTGTAGACTACGGTGAACATTTGTAAAGTTGTAGACTTTATATTTGTTTCACTATAGCCTACTTTGGAGACCTTCGTACCTATATTCACCCTATATTAAACCTAACAACCTAACCCACAATGTTGGTAACGAACGGCCTTTACATGTAGTTACCCTGATGAAAATGAATGAAAATACACGGATTGGTCTGTTGAGCTAGAATGCCCGTAGTTGTTTTGTTTGTTTGAGAGATGAGTTGTCATGCGTGGCACACAACAGACACACCTGCTAATATAGCCTACCGAGAGAGAACCCCCAAGTCGATTTATAAAATCTGCGAGAAATTCAAGGAGTATGACATCAAATGAATTTTCGAAGTTGAAAAGCACAGGGAGTTGTATGACCCCAGCAACAATTTTACAAGGACAACGTAGAGACGGATCAATGTTGGGGCGGCTGTTGGAATAACACGTTTCCTAAACATAGCCTATGCCATGTTTATGTACCATGTCAGTGAAAAAGGAAAGCTCAGAGCAGAAAGACTTGGTGACTGGCGCGGAGAAATTTGCGTCTGGTGTGAACAGCTTTTGCTCAGTCGTAGCCGATCGTAGCGCGTCCAGGTGCTTCGCAGCCAGTGTGTCCCAGGCGTAAGCCAGGGCGGGAACAACAGTGGCTTAGCGCATGCTTGATTCATTTGCAGTCTGGATGCGGAGCGTGTGGGTTTACTGCGCGACGCTATTGTGAGACTGACCGCCTGTGGGTGCTTTGGAATGGCGGAGGAGCTCGCGGCAGCACCCGCTGATCGTTGAGGCAGTACTGCTAAACTATCAGTGCTTTCACGTCAGTCTCCAAAACACCAGCAAGTCTCCAACAACACCGTAAAAAATTGCTAGATTTGTCGCTAGTTGCTTTTGACAATACAAGTTGCCAGGTGGGTTTGGAAAGTCGCCAGATCTAGCGACAAAGTCGCTAAATTGGCAACACTGGTCTCCATGCTCAATAACAGTGCGTTAACACTGCAGCAACGCGAATCGTTTGCCATCGCTCGCCTTCCCACAGTTCACCACGCTCGGGTGCGTATCAAACAGATCAATGTAGAATTGTGGTTCTCTAAAGTCACTATGTAGTTGTCATGGCCAAGTGTGCAGACTTGGGTTTACGTACTCGCAACATCGATCAAAATCCAACTTGTATACAAAACACAAATCAGTTTAAACTATCCCAGGAGAATGACCGATGATGACATTATAGCAATGTGTACATGAGTACATACATGTTATGCCAGTTTGCTTTGTCTTGTCCCAAGAATGTCAGTGCCCAGACCTTGTGTTGTTCTGTGCATCTGACAATAAAATATTTTGAACTTGAAGTGTTTGGAATTATGATGGCAATCTTGCGGAATAATACGTGTGCCACACCCAAACAATATGGAACACCCAAATGAAAACAGACGAAACAATTTGAAGTATTGGTTCTAGTCAAGGCACGCGTCAATCTCGTTTCGGTCAGTGTCATCCTCTACCTGCGCCCCTGAGTCCTGCCGGTTGGCACACTCCCGCTCCAGATATTGCGACTGTGAACACAAAAACACTCATGTAGCTGTGTAGACAGCCCACGACCTGCCGTTCCGCTGGACTATCCGGCGTACCTGCTCCGCAAAAGTCCCACCGGCTTCAATACTAATGTTACTGGTACACCCAGTGCTGTAGTGGAGGGTAAACGCACGTAAACGCCGTTTACGCACCTCTGGAATTTTGGAAATAGCGTTTACGCACCTCTAAATAGCGTTTACCCACCTCTAAGTGGCGTTTACGCACCTCAAAGTTCCCTGCGCCTTGTATTCTTCCGTTGGAATAATCAGAAAGAAACTTGGTGTAATTTTAAAACAGCTAAAACTACGTTTCCTATTGTTGAACATACACGCTGTACTCTGAATAATTTTCATCTGCGCTGTATTCATAGTTTTCACATGACGTCACGCTCCAATGGACACGCCCCCCTGGAGGGCAAAAAAGACTTTCCGCTGCCCGCCATCCATTATAAAGTCATACATTTACGTTGAGTCTGTTGCTTTTGTTTAGGCATAATGCCGGATAGTTGTTGTGCTATCGGATGCACTAATTGCAGAGGAGACAAGCCTGGACTGTGTTCCTACGAAATTCCGTCCGATAAAGAAAATATAGAGGATTAGAAGATTGTGGATTTGTTCCATTAAACGTAATGCTGCCTCTGTCTCCGGGGAGGGCATACAGGCAGCCGTCCAAATATACACGTATTCGCAGCGAACACGTCGTCAAAGCTAAGCACAAGTTAAGTTAAACACAAGTATATTAATTATCGTATTTTTAGCCATAAAACACATTTATATAATCGGTTTGACATAGTTTGTTGTGTATCGAGGCGACCAACTGCAGTGGCCGTAGCGAGTTAAAGTTAGCTGTTAGCTAAATAGTTGGGTTGCTGTGTTAGACAACGACACTTGCACTTTGTGTCCATATCTTTCCTTTTCTTTAGCTGAGAGGTGATCCAAATAAACGTGGGAAGTTACATTTGCCGGCTTTTGCTGCGTCTCAACGGTGTGAGCCGCTATCGCCAGCAGCGTTTTGCCCTCCAGCTAATCGCGCATGTCACGTGACTGAAAACTATGATAACAGGTGCGTTCGACATGGACTGCGGCTGCATGAAACGACCGGCGAGAGTAGCCGCTTGCAGTCGGGGAGGAGTTGAAAACGGCTCTGTGAAGTTGGACATTCCAGCTTCTCGTGGTTTTCTGCGTTGATGTCAGTCATGGCCGATCAAGCGTTGTTTGCTTACGTTACTTTATTTATAATTAAACTTAGTCTTTCCGTTAGTAGAAGAGGTTGCCCAAAACCCTTTCTTCAACAAATGTTTTATTCAATCAAATTGTTTGGTCCGGATTTGAGCATTGGCGAAACTGAAGGTGTCAGAATAATTACAAAACAAGCGTCAAAGTTGTCGTGTGTGAGTCTGGCCAATCATGAAATAGCTGTGTCGTCATTTGAAGCCGTGCAGTTGCTCTTGAGAAAATGCGCTCGGCTACACAGACGGCAGTTCTCGAATCGATCTCACGGTACTTTGATGGCTACGTCACAGTGACCTAGCCTCTGCGCCGTCTCAAGTCGGACAAAAAGTCTAACCAGAATTCACTGTTTAAGTCAGCCGCCTGCAGCCGGCTGCAGCGCTGCATGAAGCGAGGTCATGTCGAACGCACCTAGTGCCTTGCGGCTGCAGCAGCATACTTTTCTTTACTGTTTTCTTAAATTTAATAAACTACAAACTACTAACACATTTATTCATTGTCATTGATTGTATATGACTTTTACTGATAACATAATGCAATATAGCCAGGACAGCCTTACAGAGTCGCGACGCTTTGTGTTGCTGTATGATCACAAAATTCAGAGTTTACCCACCTCAAATTTTACCACTACAGCACTGGGTACACCCACAGCAACACATCTCACAACTTTCTGCATCGAGTGAGCGTTACGGGACTTTTTCGCGCTGCGCATCAGTGCAGGTTTATATTGGTGATTGACCACATTATGAAAATTGCACATTTTGTGGGTATTTGGGTGGCTCTGAAAAGAGCCTTTGTGTTGATTCGTAAGCTACACTTACACAACGCTCTTCAGGCAGACCAGGACATTTTCGAGGAACAACTCGTTCCCCATACGGTTCAGATGAACCCCGTCCCTCCTGAAAATGTCCTGATCATGGCGGATGTTGTGGTTGGCGACCCCAACTCTGCGCAAGAAGCCGGCCACTCCGGCATTGACAAGGCGCCTTGCCCGCTCGATGTCATAGGCACTGCGGCCCCTCACCTGGCTCCGGTAGACTCTCCTCTGGATAACGTTAGAGAACAGCACCAGGGTGTCGGGGAACATCCATTCGATGCAGTCGAGGTCTCGCCTATTGCTGCGCAAAAGGCTACACCCCGACTGCGACCCAAGGTTATTCCCCCCAAGATGGATGACCATCACGGCTGGTGCCGGCCCGACGTCCGGCAAAGAAGTGGCACGAGCTGCTCCCACCTCATCCCGCGCCGGCCCATCCAGCGGACCTGGCAGTCCAGCCCAAGCGTTCGGTGGAACCCTTCTGGCCGGGTGGCGGTCAGGTGGCGCTCCAGCCAGTGCACCAGTGAAGAACCAACAATCCATACATCCATTGTAATAGTTGGTAATGAAGTTAAATGATAGATATTGACAGCAAATAAAGGGATGGATATGCAAATTAATTGGCACGCCTCCCATAATTTCAAGGGGCATAGGCGGGAAGATGGTAAGCTACTGTACATTTGACCCCTCCCACCGGTCACTCGCTATGACGAGATAACCAAAGCAAGAGAAAACATGGCAGCCTACCTGATCGCTATTAGCCATTAGCTTACATCTCTATCCACATCATGAACCCGAGTAGAGGGCTGACAGCACCGTGTGGGGACACACCAATCATTCCCTTTACTGTTGTGTGAGATTTGTACTGGGAGTACATCTCACTCTGCTAAAGCAGTGAGGAAGGGGTTTGACATTTTAGTTCAGTGCAGTCTACTATCACCTGTGTGTCAGAGTACCTTTTGAACACACTAGGCATCATGGCACGGACTGCAACAGGGGACATTCAAATGCCCACAGCACCCAAAACTGTGTACAGAAAATTAGCCCAGGTTCTAATTGTTTTTCTAACAGTTGACTGATGTACGTTGAAGCGGTCCGCTAGATCCTTCAGAGAAAGACCATAAAGAGGAACAACTCATCAACCAGCGGTAGACAATGGCTCTGTTGGTAGACAAATAGTAATTGATTTGTTGTACATTGTACAAAACAAAAGTGTTTGTAACAGCATAGCACTACATCAGAAAATAGTAATAGACTGCAGACAGTGTTGTGTCTGCATGCCTAATTCACGTTAGTCACGTCGCGGCCATATTGAAAACGAAAACGAGGCTTGGTCTAGCGGAAGTGATTCTCTACTATACGTAGAGTAATGATGGACAAAAAATGGACCACAAATCTTCTGCTCTTGCCCCCTATAACTGCGGCATTAATTGATAAATGGGCGGACGAGAAACACCGGATCCCCAAACTTGTCCAGACCAAAGGGTACAGCAACTGGATCGAGGGATATGTCCATGATGTTGAAGGTAAGTTAATCACTGTTTTAAGTTAGCTAACGTTAGCTAACATTAGCTATTAAATAAATTGAAGAACATTTTGGCCAACTCTGTTATTTATGTGTTTAGCTAGTTCATATACGTTACGGTTAAACAGTTTTTTGCAACTCACCGTCAGCATCATGGTTATTAAAGAATGTACAATACATTACAGCACAATACATGAACTGTCATCACCAGCTGCATCACGGGCACTGCACCTTCTATAATTCCAGACATCTGTGTGCCACCAATTCTATCAAGGGCTATCAATATTTGTGGCTTCTTAATCACTGAATGCATCATAGCACAAGAATCCCTGGGGGGATTATAAAACAGACTATAAAACTAAGTAAATCAGTAATCCAAAAGATGTTTGTATATAAGTAAAATGAAATAACTACCACACACAATGTATTTTCCACTCTTTATTGTATACACATTTAATGAAAATAACCTGAGTTTTAATTCTAAATATCTTTGCAATAAATTTAATAATTCATAAGTACAGGTATTCCTCTGTTTACATGTTTTTGATTGTTACTTCAAGTTCAGAACAATGGTCCTTGAAGATTTGTAAGGCTGGCACACACAGACCACAGTTGGTTGACAGACCCCATAACTGTCATATGTAATGTTCGATCAAAAATGTGATATTCTTTTATTCTTCTTATGGCCCGTTCGACATGAATTCTAAGGCGGGCGATTTCCTGTGTCTGCCGCACCTCCTCCTCACTGAACTGTGCATTTGCACCCAGAAAGGGTGGAATAACTAAACTAGCATTGATGTCAGACAAAAGGTCTCCAATAAGGAACCCCTTATCTGCCATCACCTGATCCCCTTCCTCAAGCAAAGAGAGAATGCCTGACTTCCTGGTAATTTCCTTATCTGATATCGATCCTGTGTATAGGTCACTAACAAATGTAATTAAACCTGACGGACTTATACCAATTAGGGCCTTTAAGGTTGTAGTTCCTTTGTAATGGGAGTAAATTTCTGAATTCAGTACTTTTGAGCTTGGTTTTTGTACATGTATCTCTGTGCAATCTAAAATAACTCTGGTTTTTGGGAATGTACTTTTGAAGCATTGAGGCATAAGATCATTTACAGACTCTCTTGAAGGCCAAATAAGGAGCGATCCCAACATGAAGTACAGGAAGTTTGTCCAGGTGATACATATTCTGCTGACGGTTGATTGTGATACATTAAAGCGATTAGCGAGGTCCTGCTGTAGACAGCCCAGTCTCACACGGCAAAGATAAAGAAAAAATTGGTCAATTAAAGCTAGGCTTTGCACATTAAATCCCTGTCTAATGTGCTCACCGGCTTGCTTTACCTTCTGTGCTTGACTCCATCTCACCATGTGCTCAGCTGTAGGTTCTAAAGCTGTAAACACAGCTTTGAGTGTACTATAGTCTCTGAATCCTGTGTAGAACTGGATTTGTTTGTCATCACACTGAAAGCGTTTGAGGAGGAACTGGTTGCTACGAAGTGTCACTATTTCTTCTTCCTGGCGAGCGATGGTCTTGCAGGCCTCTTGAAGCTGCTCCTCCAAGGACAGGGGCCGCTGAGTATAGTCGTGATCTTCGTATGGCAAGCTTGTCTCTACTTCGCTGGAATGGCAAGGTTAAAAAAAATAATGGTAAGATGCTTTACAAGAACAAACATTAGTTCCTCCTCCACAAACAAAACAACTATCTTAAATATTTACTGCCACGCTTGTTTTTTTCCAGTGATTATTTGAATTAAATGCTTATGTTCTGTAGGTATGCCTTTCTTAATCACAAGCATTTCATCCAAATAATCTCAACTGAATCTAGTGTGACAGTGCAACAAAATTACCATAGATAAGGCTCACCTTGATGTGCAGGCAATGTCCTCTTGGGGGTCTTGTCCCACTGAGTGACTGCAGATACGATCAAATATAACGTTATTTATGTATAAGGAACAAATTAAAGTGATAGCAGAAAATGAATGTACATTAGATTTAACCAATTAGCTCATATAGGCTTTGGGTGTTTTACCTTGACTCATCTGATTCACCCAGTGCATCCTCTCCACCTGTGGCAGTGGCAACATGACTGAAAAACAAACTGTCACATTAATTCAATTCAGTAGTATTTAGTTAAATCGATGGTCACTGATCAATACTGACTGTTGGACGAAGGTTGTTAAACATTGCCAAAAATAAATACCTTGCTGTTCTAACAATCTTCCGCCTGCCAGGCTTGATCGAGGACCATGTAAAAACTGTTGGTACAACCCCCTCCTTCAGTTTCCTGATGCCACATAGCGTCTTTGTGAAAGACTCTTCGGGGAAGTGATCGGAACACACTCTCGTGTTATTTGCGATCTGTAAAAACAATTATCATAACTAGCATCAAAACAAATCAGTAATTGATAGCTACAAATCTAGCCAGCCCGACTTGCATTTGAGCTGGTGTCTTCGTGCCATGCTTGCTAGCTAGCGTAGATAACATTTGCTAGCTGGCTTGTCTGGTGTCAATAACGTCACCTAACAATATCTAATAATAGTTTCCTTTATTGTGTCATGTATTGTGTTGACTAGTTTTGCTTGAGTAACATTATTATTAATCCCGAAAGTTGTTTATTTACACCAAACATTCACAAGGTAGTACGTTAGCTCTTCGGTTGCTAGGCCTACAGTAGCTAGCCTTTGAACATTATTGTCTTACCTTAAAATGCGGCCCAATATCTCTCCTTATATTGACAACCCATTGTTGACGAATTGCTGATATGGCAGGGAAGCGGTGAAATGTTTTTTGTTTGGAAGACAATTTCTTTTTGTGGGAATGGCACTCCGGGACGCAGCAGAAAGACATCAGTCATCAGTGGAAGCGTTGAACCAAGCCTCGTTTTCGTTCAGCTCGAAATCAAAATGGCGACGCATGTGACTAAGGCGAATGTTTCAGACCCATATCTCCCTGACTGACTCATCTTTTGGGAAATGGTGAAAACTTACCCCAGAGTTAATTTAGCAGAATTTAATACTGGCTGGGCCCAAATTTAAGGAGTGTCCTTAAAATTCAAGATGTGCCGCCAATTTCGGCTCTTTAAATGTCTTTTTTTGAACACTTCTTAATGGCATAGAATATCTCTAAAGTTGACTTCTGCAGTAATTCAACAAAGCATACGTACGATGTCTTGATGCATTTCATGAAAGAAATGGTAAATAGTACCTACTGTCAACTAGCCTGGGTGCTAACCAAACTTATCCCCGCCCACAAAAAAATGTGGTTGGTAAGCTGGGTCTGGGGTCGCTCGGTTGGGGAAAAACTATGTCCGAACAAGAGCTGTTTCGGACCAATCAAATTGTAGGGCGGGCTTTATACGATGATGGACGGATGATCAACAGTAACAACCACGTAATTAACCAGGGGGCTGTTGCCCGAAACCAGGATAAGCGATTAAGCCGGGATATTCAAGTTATCCTGGATGACTTTAGCTTTGACTTGGTTGCACGAAAGCAGGTTGAATTAAGCCCAGCCAAGTAACCATGGAGATGTATTCTTTGCAGCAGGCTAACAGCCAGGCTAAGATTAATTCTGAAGTCTCATGTGTTAAATCAGCTGACGCTCTGATCCGAAATAAACGTGTTTAGCAGTTATTTCGTTGTCTTTTGAATGTGTTCTGATTTATTTTTATTAACATGCATTACTTGCCACTATTGCTGTCACGAGTTAGATTTTAAACCCTACTATTGCAGTTGTTAAGATGGTTAGAAATGGTTGAACAAAGTCAGTGTTGAGGGCAGGGCCGGAGTGGGGCCACTTTTCAGCCTGCACAGTAAAATTTGCAGTGTCAAACTAACACTAAAAGAGTTCAATTTAACACTTTTCCTGAGTGTATTTGGTCCTAACCGGAATTGGTGTTAAATTGACTCTTCTCCAAGTGTTATTATTTTAGAGTTAAATTAACTCTAAATTGAGTAAAATGTTTACACTTGCTTACACTGTATTGAGTTATTTAGACTTAACACTAACACTCGCTTACACTGTGTTGAGTTGTTTAGACTTAACACTACAGGTTAAATAACTCTTGACAGTGTAATAATTATTCTAAGTAGTGTTAATTCATTCTTCAAAAAAACTCTGAGTTAAATTCCTATGCTAATTAACACTACATTGAGATAAAAGTTTACACCACACTTGTGTAAACCTTGGTGTTTAATCTACACATCAATTATTATTTTCAATGTCAGGTTGCAAATACTTTATGTTTCAATGTTACAATGTCAAATATACCTTAAGTGAGTAATCACAAGTTACCACAAAATAATGCATTCAACAACTTTATTTTCATCAGGCCAAAGTATCAAAGCATTTCAAGGAGAACACACAAACTCCTTTAAACCACTGACCTCAGGTCTGCATAAAATGGCAATATGGAATTACATACAGGATAGAATCTCTCATTCCATAAGTCATTTGAGCATCAAATGGTTTGAAGTAAAACAGTTCATTTATGTTAAACACCTTTAGAACTCGGTCCGGATGCAACCTGACCTTAAAAGCATGGTAATGGTCATCAAAACACACAGTTTCCAACAGTTTTCCACAGAGCCATACACTGTCATCTTTCAAAGCAATAGTTTTGATTTGATAAAACACAGGCATCTCAAATGCTACTTCAGTACAGACAATGAAGTCACGGCGGTACTCTGTACCATTATGTTTTATCCACTTGGCAGAAAACACACTAGTTACAGCTCCAAACTTAGAAGCAATATCTGCACCTTCTTTGAGCTCACTAAGCATCAGGATCTTTCCTGGACCAACAGTTAATCTTTCTTTGCTAAAGGACTCCTGATACATTGGCATACAACTTTGGTGCTTTCTTGCTAACGTCTTTGTTATGTTTTTAAAGCTTTTTAATTGTCTCTTAAAGAAATTATGTTTGGCTTCATAACGCATGCACCTCATGTGCAAAATTGGTCCGACAGTCCTTATAATTCGAGGGTAATGTATAATAAAGTGATGCTTTGGCAAGAGGTTGATTGTAGGAAATAACTGCTTGAAGAGCCGATGATGATCAATAATTAAATGTTTGAGATAAATGGTCATGCCATCTGACAGAACTGGTGAAAATACAATGTTAACAATCTGTAGAAGCAAAAGCAGAAGAAGCCAGTACTTGTCACCTGTCTCTATTAAATCACCAAAAAGCAAAGGCATATTACGCAATAAGCACCAAGACTGTATGGCATTCAACCCTAAATCATTACTTCCATTAAACAACTTAACTCTTGGCGGACGGTTTCGCTGCTGATTGTAACCGTAGTCAAAAGCATGTATTCTACCAGCCAGTTGTTCAGCATTTAGAAAATCCGGAACTGGCACTTCAGACCCTGCACATCACAGTAGAATGACAATCAATACAGCACAGGAGGACACAACGTGGGGAGGAGGGGCAGTGAAAAATGTAACAAAACAAACACTTACCTTTAAAATGTAAAGCAAATTTTGTAGCCACATCTTCCTTGTCAAGGAAGACCCTGGCCCTCCCAGTGGCGGATTGTGTGACAGACACAGGGTCATCTGGATTATAGGTCAGGATGGCAACCTCCTGACCTAAGGCCTCCAGTTCATTCATCTAAGGAACATTGAACACAGGCAAAATGCCTTAGTTTATATTGAGGTACACAAGTGATGTCAACTAAAAATACTTTCTGCAACATTAATCTTACTATTCTTAGTTTTACGGTCAGTAAAAACAACCATAGTAAAACGATTTGCTATTCTCTTTAGAAACGACATGAAGTAGTTCCCACCGTGATCTGTAGCTGCTTCATACTACGCTTTATTTTTTGTGCCCTGAAGTCCCCCTTTAGCTCCTGGCCTTCCCTATCCTCCTCCAGCTTTTTGGCTAGCTTGCCATATTCCTCTTTTTGGGAAGAGGACAGTTCTCCCCACTTCCCAGCTAAAACTTACCGACTTCCTGACATGCAAGTAAAAAACATAAAAAGGTGTGTTAGATGGGATTCAAAAGATAAATCAGATAAACACAATAACTGGATACAAACAGTACAGCACATCTTTAATTATATTATTTAAAATGTATTCAGAAATCATTATTGTCAAATATACAAACCTTGGCTTTTTAGGTGATCCCCTACAAAAAGATTGTATGGGGACACTTTCCTCTTGTACAGTTTTTGTTTTTGGCCCGTGGACCCACTGCCTATGGCCCTTTTATAGTTCCCAACCCAGTTCTAAAGACAAAGGTTTTGCACAATGGTTAGGTAAATAGGTAGCAAAGCGAAAATAGCTTTTACTGTAGATGTGATTTAGATCATTAATACACATAATTTAGTCTGCAGAGTATGCAGTACAGTGTCTCCTCTAAACAGTGCTTAAAATAAAAGCTCACTTGTATTACGGCTGAAGTCAGGCCTGTCTTCGAGGCAGCTTCACTGATGAGAGGTGACCCTCTTCTTGTCATCCCCTGGTCAAAAAGTGCCTTGAGTATTTCTTTATGGGCCAGGGAGATGGTGGATCGTTCTAAAACATAAGCACTCATGAACAACAAGTCAACAAATAACATGAATTGCATTACATTTAATTATTTCAATTTATAGATAATATACATGGACATAATATGTAACAATCATGCTATCTTTAGGGTCAATTTGACCCCATTCAATGTTATTGCTCTGAATACATTATTATTCGTTTTGACTTGATTACTTGATGACTTTTCCTGAAATAATGGGGACAACTGGGTAAGCACCAAATGAACGTGATGGTATGTTTTAAGGGTCCTCTACACATTTAGTACCATCGGTTTTCTTAGGGTTAAATGTGATCGTGGGCTGTTTTAGCTGTAGATACAACATAAAACATATAAAATAACTATGTCGATTTTACACATTTCTTTGGGTTGTTTCGAATTATATAAGCTATGCTATAAGTCACAATAGCATGACATTTTATGATGTTCAAGAAACGTACATCTTAATAAATAAATACAACTTTTACTGCAAGTAAAATAGCCTAAATCATGGCCAGGTATTTGACGGTATTTATATTTGTTAACAACAACAAAAGGCATGTTTGGACAGCTGTTATGGAGCTGGCTCTTGTCAGACTAAATATATATTGATTGAAGAAGAGTTTTGAAATGAAGCGTGGTCTAAATGGAATAACAAGCCTCAACTGCGCAGGGGGGTTGACCTTGCGCGAAACTGCGTTTATCGTGACAATGTGTGAGTTCAGTAAACGACCTGTGAGAGGCAGCAAAGCCTAGTCTCCCGGAAGTGTAAAGAACAAGAACCGCATTCGACGGGAAAAACGAAATCTAGCCTACATAAACTGGATTGTGTCGAGTAGTAGCCAAGTAGGTTAAAGACTATTCAGTAGGTTAGAGTTGTTTGGGAGTAATGGATGTTTCTTAAAGGTTAAGAGTGTGTTAGCTTTCATAATTAGCCTACCGCAAAGTACATTAGCTTCCATGTTTTCCGGTGTGGGACGTAGGCTAGTTCTCTTCTTTTTTTAGACCTGTTCTCTTATTTCCTGGAAAGAATGTTTTTTTTGTTGCGGGGTGACTATTGGTGTGTGTTGGATCACTATATGAAACCGGCGATTGTAATCTACTGCCCTTCTGCTTGTTTAAGGTCTAGGGTGGCTCCGTCCTTCCGCTTCCTGGGCATTAAAGCCTTTCCGTATTTTATTTTACATAGCCGTATACCTGTCCCCTTACTAGTATTAGTTAATTAGACTTAGCACCTTTCGTATAGTAGCCTAGCCTATATGCCTAGTTAGACTTGTTTAAATTTACACCACTTAAGATTTACTCCAGTAGGCCTATATGTTGAATGTATGCACCTTTCTGCTATATTACATTCCTTATCTGTGCAAACTTTCATGCCGATTATAACCCTTCGGATTCTTTATTTTATGTATTAGTTTATTAGTCAGAGGCAATGCAGCGCACATTATTACATTAGGCCTACATGATTGCGAATTCTCCGATTTACGAACAAATAATTAGATTTATGGATCTAATGATAGGCTATAACAATTCACAATTCATCGCGCCATAGATTGAATATATTGAAGCATTCAATCGCACCATATTGAACTTTTATTGAAGCAGGGCTGGTATAGCAGAGCCAAGTCCGATGATGGAGGAGGCTGGTAGCAAAGCCGAGTCTATAATGCATTGTGGTACAGGCTGGTAGCAGAGCCGAGCCTGGTGCGGTTGGTGTAGGCTGGTAACCGAGCAGAGCCTGGTGCGGTTGGTGTAGGCTGGTAGCAGAGCCGAGTCTATAATGCATTGTGGTACAGGCTGGTAGCAGAGCCGAGCCTGGTGCGGTTGGTGTAGGCTGGTAACCGAGCAGAGCCTGGTGCGGTTGGTGTTGGTAGCAGAGCCGAGCCTGGTGCTGATGGAGGCCGGTAGCAGAGCCGAGCCTGGGTTCCTGGGAGGATGAGAGTGTTATTAGGGGATGCGGATAATGGTGATGTGGATGGTGCACGATTACCGGGTATAGACTCGGGGTGTGGCGGAGAGTCCTTATGGGTCACAGCCGAGGAGCAGCTCTATCGGATACCCCGGGGAGCCTTTATGGGAGAAGCAGAGAAAAGGGGAGGGCGACGACAACATGATAGCACAAGGACCAGAGCAACGGAAGACACTTTAAACCTCATATTTGAAACGGGAGCTGGGTCGCATATTTTCTTCCGTGCTTTCGCTAGGCTGATGATAGTTTAGTTCATTGGAGTGGAGGAGACATGGTGCGCTATCTTCCTCCCAAACTTTAATCTAACTCCGTTGTTGTAGATGTGTTGCATAAAACCCTAATTTGTAACCCCAGACGCCTGATCAGGCCTTTCTAAGAAGTTAAGCAAATACAATTTACTGCGTGTTACACAGTCATGCAGCAGATACTATATAGGCTACTGTATCAACATTTTACAGATTCATAACCACATTACACACCAGTGTTTCCCCTAGGTTTACAGCTTTGGGGTTGCCGTTGTGTAAATAAGATAAATAACATAAGGCCATTAGTTTGCTTAATAAAAGAGCAAGCTATAGACCTGTTTTATAGGAAAGGTAACCTTAAATTAATTTTTGGGTGATCTGGCACTACATAAGAAAACATTTTTTTTAAGAATAAAAAAATAAATAACTTGACCTTCCAGGGGCGTAGCACCCCGACGCGAAGCGGAGGGTTTTTGTTTAGTCCTTAAGGGGCTTATTTTCCCTATAATGACAACGGCGTTCTATACATTATCCCGCTTATTACAAGGCTACTTGTCGAAAAAGTAACTTAAGACAGTGTGTCTTTTTACAATTTATGTGTTACCATTCGTAGTACTTGTTGATCAGCAGAGAAATAGTTCGCCAAAGACGTTGAACTTCATAGACGTTGAACATTCTTTAGGCTTCAAATCAGCTGACGTCGCTAAGCAACAGAGTACGCTGGGGTTGAAAAGTGACTGGACTACTTGCGGAGTGCTACGAAAGACGCAAATCCGAGGCAAAAAAGCCACTTCCCCTGACAGCGGTCAATTATACATAGCAACGGTCAGTTATCGAAAAATAATTGACCGCAGAACGTTGGGAAGCCCCATTCAAGTGTATGGGGCATTCTACAGCATTAAGAACAGCCGTGTAATAAATAATAATAATGAACTAGAGAGCATACAATTTCTGGGGAAATTGTGAGGGTGTGCCTGCATATTTTCAAGCATTTAGCCTACTCATAGTCTATTGCATAATAATTCATTAAGAACACCCTTGGAAAGAAGCTACTGTAACAACGTTATCACTAGAAATATTTCTGATGGAATCGCGATTCAAACAGTAGCTCTGTCTGCTAACTTATGACATGCCCGCAAAAACGTAAATACGCTTGACATTTATTCAGTGGAAAATCGCTCATGCATAAAAAGCTCAATAGCGATCATTGTCAGTAATAACGCAAAATGCGATATAGCCCTTTGTGGAGAAGCTGCCCCGGTAAATTGTATACTACAGTGTTCGAGTCTTGGTTGCGATCGTTGGTTGAACGTTCCGTTGTACGGTTTAGGCTGAAATTAAATATTGCTTTCATGAACAGATTGACGGCTGTGTCAATGAAGTTCGGGTTAGTAGTCAGACAGTTTCACCTATTGAAATACTTTTGATTTAAGGGAGTGCCGAACATTTTCTGTCGCCGTTTGACTCCCTACTGTAAACAGCTGTGGATGTTTTTGTTAGCTACACAGTGTCTCGCGTAGGCTACAGCGTTGCAGTACTGGTTTGAAATCACAGGTAATGATTATTTCACCAACAAATCGTTTACTTGTAATCTAATGTCATAATAAATCGTACAACGAAAATGTATTTGTGAGTAATGTTTATTTTAACGATTGAAAACAGATGCAGCCTAGACCGCTGTAGTATGTGTTGCCCGGGCAACATAGGCTAATGTCATGATGCTAATGCTTCAGTGAAATAGTAGACTACCGTTTCCGAAAGTCGATGTAGTTCCTCAATAATATTAGCTTATATTGTACATTACACTTAACAATTGTGTTTCATATCAGAAAGTAACATTAGTAAATAGTTATCACCCTGGCCTCTTTGCTTGTGGCGTTTCTGCAGCTGCCTTGCAGTATCGTTAAAGCTATAGTTAGCCTATAGCTATCTCCCAGAAGTTAACAAGCTGCTAAACTAATGTTAGGCTAGAGGTAGTCACGCGTGTTTCGTGACGTTAGTAGCGTCAGTGACTGTGGCTAGCAAGTTAGCCAGGTAAATAAAAAGACAAGCAACTCAATGGCTACCAACTTTTGACATGACGTTTTCTAAGTAATCAAAATATTGACGGATGCTAGGGGGGGGCACGATACGATCCTTTCTGTGCTGCAACAGTCTTCTATGCACGTCGTATCTAATGCGTCGTTGCTAACATGTGCCGACGCTGTGACGTAGGCTATTATAACTGAGTAGTCTACCCTTTGCCGACAAAATCAACTTTATGCCACAAAAACGTTGTATGGTCCTAAACTGTGCAACGGAACGTACATAAAAGTAATAGCAACTCAATCGGGACCAAGACGAAACTTTGGACGTCGACGTTTTCTATGTAGTCCAAATATTGACCGAGGAGTAGGGGGGCAAAAATAATAATAACTAGAAACGGCTGTTCCTGCGAAACAGCAGTGAGAATGCTGAAAACCTGAATGGGGATAGCCGACCGTGCTAAAAAAGCTGAAAAATTTGAACATTTCGTAGAAAGTTATAAGCTGAAGCACCTGAAAGGAGAAATCATTCTAAAGAAATATAAGATTTAGCAGAAAATTATTTGCTAGAGTTTCAAAAGGCCTGAAATGTATGTTAGAAAGGACCTGCAGCAAGATGAAGGCAGAAAAGTACAGAAAAGAGAAAGTACTGGCAGTTGGAAGGTACTGCTGTGAAAGGTATTTTTGAAAGGACCTGGAGCAAGATTAAGGCAGAAAACAGAAGAAAAGAAAATAAAAATGCTAAACAATAAGGGCAAAAATTCAGAAAGATGAGCTGCAGGAAAATGTGAACATTTTGCAGAAAACCAGTTGCTGCAGTCTGGGTTGAACGAATTTGAAGGTAAAAGGACAACACTGGAATTACTTGAACTTGCTGGAAAAAAGGCTGAATTGATTAAATGGCTGAAAAAAAGTTGACGGTATTGGAGATGGGAGATTAATCCTGTTCATATTTTGAATTTGTTTTCAATCCTTGTAAATTGAAGTCACCTAAAGATGCTAAATAAATTGAGAAAAGGGAAAAATTAGCAGAAATGTAGTAGCAGGATCTCATCAGAGCTGCCTTGAAGTACTTGTGGAAGGACGTGGAGCTGAATTAGCATTGAAAAACAAACAGTGCTGAACAATACAGTGTAAAGAAGTTCAACTGTTAAACAAATATATATTTAAAGAAGCCAATATGACCATTGGTATGTACCCTGATATTAGAAGGAAATGAATACATTAAAGCGTGGATATCAACTCTAACATGGCCTGTATCTTGTATTGAAAGTGCTCGAAAATTAGCTCGTCTAATGTAGGCTACTGGTGGACCGAGAAAACATTTGTTAGTCAATGCGGATGTCGTGGGAGAATTCCTACTGTGTTAGTTTTACTGCTTCAAATTGAAAACGGAGACGATCTTTAGAGTAAAGACAAGTTACTTAACATTTGTGTTCAATATCGTGAATTAAAGGTAAAACTTTTCAGTTACGAAGCGTTCGTTCCTAGGATTAACGCGAGCTGCAGCAAACACTTAGAGTTAGCTAGCTTAGCTACAGTACCACAGCCCCGGTTTGGCTGTTCGTTACAGCCAGCTATGACAGTCTTAAACCTCGATTTTTGCAGTTTCTGGGAAACTTGCTCAAATAAACGATCTAGCTAGATTATTTACACTTTAAGCTCAATGTACATACCTTGTTTGGCCAATTTGGTCGATTGTGGAAGTCCAAACGTTTTTAGTTGTGGAGAGCCATCGCGCTAGCTCAATTTGAAGAGACGATAACCGAAATGTTGCTAGACCCACACCTCAAACGAGTTAACCTAGACGCAAACCTATATGTCCAATCCAAAAAATAAGGATATTTTCCGAGACCCAAAACTCTACCGAAACTATAGCTAGATATCCTGTATGTGTCTGTGCGGTCAGAAATACAACTCGTTTGGCAGTTTCAATCACGTTCATGGTGCGTGTCTGTTTGGTTACCACGGTGACGGCGCAGGTGTGAAAGCTAATTACAGAGAAAAACTACCATTTACCTAGCATTCATAGCTCAAACAAGTTGACCTAGACGCAAAACTATACTTCCAATCGAAAAAATGAGGATATTTTCCGAGACCCAAGATTCTGCCGAAAACCACGATGTCCTTTATTTGTCTGTGGAGTCAGAAATACGACTCTACCGGCAGTTTAAAAAAACGTCTACTTTCGAATTTCCCTGACGAATTGTAACCACCTCTCCATTGAAGTCAGTGAGATCATTTGAAAGGCTGCCCTCGCTTCAAGGCTCCTATCTGAAAATCTGTAAATGTCAGCTCTTAAGTAGTTACATTGTCTGAAAGAGGACAAGTTTTCCTACATTTTAAGGTCTAACTTGTTTCTCTAAGTTAAACTATATTAACGTTAGAGGAATTCGTTTGCCAATTTAGTTGAATAGCGGAAAAGCAGCAGAAAGCAGAGTGTGCCACTCTGCTCGCTGCTTATTCGAAAACTCAAGAAGGAGCAACATTTGTAATGTATTTAAAACTGTCATCATTCAAAATTGGCTGAATATTATAAAAAGCTGAATCATTTGGGAATAGCTGAATGTCTTGTGAACATTTTAAAGGTTGAATGGTGTCTCTAGCTGAAAGTATGCTTAAGTAGTTACGTTTGAAAGAGGAGGAAGCTTTTTAATGATTTGAAAGGATTTACCATTACTTTTAATGGGAGATTAATTAGCACAAAAACCTTAATTATTTAAAAAGTATAAAAGTGAGAAATACCAGAAGTCATAGCCAACATCTCCTGAAGGAGCTGAACGTTTTGATACCACAATTGTAGGAATCGGTGAAAGTATGCAGGACTAGTTAAAGGCCAAAAAAACGGCGGAAGAACTAAGAAGTTGGAATAATAATAATAATAATAATAAAGAGAAACAGGAAAACAATATTGAGAATGCTTAACAGCATTCTCACAATAATAATAAAGAGAAACAGGAAAACAATATTGAGAATGCTTAACAGCATTCTCACAATAATAAATATATATGTGAGATTACAAAGGATGGCCACGTCGATGACGTGGCACACCCAACTAGTAAGACTATTTTCTTCCCCTTCCGGTCAGGTTCACGTTCATTTTGAGTTTAAAATTCTTCATATCAACAGTGTACACGTATACATAAATACAAGGAAATCATATTTAATAGCCTAATTGGCCTACATTATTCATAAATCGTCTAGCGATGGTAACTGAAAATTTTCCGCTAGGCCTATATCCGAAACTTTTTCTATTTTTTTCCAGAATCGATGAGGAATTTCTAAAAACTGGATGGACATAACATTAACCCATATTATTGTGGAATTATCAAGGAGACTTTCGTGTTTTGGGGTTGAAAATTCTTCGAGGATATAAGAAAAATCATCCATATAGGTTAGGTTAGGTTAAACTTTATTGTCCCCGTGGGGAAATTTGTCTTGGGCACAGTGCATCATTGCTTTCTGAAACATTCAGAGTACAGCAGAACAAAAACACAACCACAGACACAAACACAACCAGACAAACTAACATTTAAACATTAAGAACATGGAGCTTGATAGACTTTAAATGGCACTTTGATGTAAAGCATATACATCTACAGTGTAGAGCTAGAGTACTAGTGTGCATTGCACTAGAGCTCATGGATAAAGTGCTATGTGCTAAAGTGCAGTTCTAAAGTGCTATGTGCTAAAGTACTATGTGCTAAAGTAATATGTGCTAAAGTGCTAACCTATTTATTGCACATTATTCTATTGCACATTGTTCGTCAGTTTAATGGAGGCTGGGACAAAAAAACAATTTAAGGCGGTTAGATTTACATAGCGGCACCCGGAGTCTTTTCCCTGATGGCAGGGTTTCATATTCAGGAAAGAGTGGGTGTTGTGAGTTGGAAATGATTTTCTTTGCTTTTTTCCTAACTGCCTGCTCATAGATGCTCTGAATAGGCTCATATTCTTTCCTCCCTAAGATTTTCATTGCCGTTTTTTGCATGCCGGCCAGTTTGTTTTTTAGCTTAACGGTTAGGTTGCCAAACCATGAGGTGATCCCATATCTAATGATGCCCTCTACAATGGCACTGTAGAAAATCATCATGATGTGGCTGCTTACGCCGTACAGTCTTAGTCTTCGCAAAAAATATAGCCTCTGTTGCAGTCTATTGCACAGGTTGTCAATATGTGTCTTCCAGCAGAGAAGATTATCAATGTGAACCCCTAAATATTTATAAGAGGACACCTGGATGATTTTCTGATTTTTGATGACCACTGGCTCATGGTCAGTCACTTTCCTTGGATCCAAAATCGGGCGAAGCTGGTTCATGAAGGAGGACGCGAGACATAGCCGCAGCGCGTCATATTACGTGCAGGGTACTCCGCCTTAATAGGGCGGGGTATAAAGCGGGGTGTCCCGGCATATGCATTGCTAGTGCGACATAGACATCAGTCATCCTGGTGTTTCCTGTATCTAAACGCAGAGTCCAATCGATCTGGTTCCTGGGTGAACAATGAACAATGTGTCGTCAGGAGGTTCCTGTGTCTGTCTATGTGGTCGTCGAAGTCTGGCCTGGTCCGTGTGGACCTGGAGTGGTTAGCGAGCAGTGCTGCATGGCTCGCAACAATGGCGTGGTCCTCCGCACGTATGAACTGGTGTGGAGCTTCGCTTGTCAACCGCTGGTGTTTTCTACGGATCCCCGGGTTGTATGTCTATTTCGCTGACGGGGTGCAGCCTTCACTGCGCGGTGTAGGATGTGCTTCGTTTGTTGGGGCGGTATCGTGGTCTGGTTAATGACCTAGCACTAAGTGCTTTCTTACAGTCGGTATGTAGAGGCGCGTGCCTCAGTTGGTACGTCGAGGCAGGGCCTCAGTTGGTAAGCTACGTCTGCTACGTGAATGAATGTATGTTTGCCGTATTTATGGCTGGGTGAAATGTCTGCTCGGTGTCGCTATTGTGTGTGCTAATTGCAATGGGTCTCGGGAGCCTACGTGTCGCTAGGTCTAGCAAGGAATCCGTGGCCCATGCACTTTTGTAAGCTCGCGCTTGGAAGTCGCTTGGACAAAAGCGTCTGCTAATGAATTCATGTCATTGGATGACTTCATAGACATGTTTGCATGTCGTGATGAGTCCGGCGGGGGTCGGGCTGTATGTTGGCCGTGATCAGTCGGAGTTTCGTAGTCTCGATGGCATGGCTGCCGGTAATAGGTGCGTTCGACATGGATTGCGGCTGCATGCAACGACCGGCAGTCGAGGAGGAGTTCACAGCGATCAAGCGCGTCTGCGTACTTGAATATTTGTGATAACCTAGTCTTTCCGTTCACGGGAAGGCGGATGACGCACCGTTTTCATCAATGTTTTATTCAATTACCTATCGGTCCGAGTTCAGCATTGGCAGACCTGAAGGTGTCTGACTATAGGCCTACATCTGGCCGATCATGAATAACTGTGTCGTCGTTAGGACCCAATACCGGTTCCTGGCTGTTCCTACTGTCTCTGTTCGGCAATGTAGCTCGATGTCAGTCAATCGCGGGCAGGCTCGGGTAGGCTCTCTCGCCGACGCGTCTGGTGATGCCCTTCGACGGTCGCAGTGGCGCCGGTCCGGATTCATGGCGATCGCGGCTGTCTCTGTGCTCTTCTGGCTCGGCTTCGCATTTCGACGTTTCGTCCGAGTCCTGTGGGGTCAGCTGGCCGGTTGCAGGGTCGGTGTGCATTCGGGCTGCACCTGTCGGCCGATTTTGTGTTCGTTTTTCGTCCTCGCTCCGACTCTGTGAGTCATGTGTAGTTGCTCGGTAGTCTTTCTTTCGCATGCGCCTCGTTCTCGCGGCGGTCGTCGTTCCCGTCTTTGGCTACATCGTTCCGGCGCCGCGCAATCTCGTTCGTGGATGTGAGTTTGCGCTCCGATTGCGTTCTGGACCTTGGTCGCGGGCATCGGACTTGGGTTGTCGTTTTCTGTGCGGACAGGGGCAATTGCGGCTCCCTGGCTTGCGGGCTCCGTTGTGTTGGGGGTTCGACGCAATGAAAGGTTTGTGGCTCGTTGGATGGAGTCGGCGGGCGATTCATAGCAATGTTCGAATTGAATCCCACTACTTGTACCCCACTTGTCTTAGGTAGTAGGGGTGGCATGTGTGTTATATGTTCTTAGGTTATAGGTGGTATAGGCGTAGCCTATTAGAGGTTCACCATATTGTATTAACATGGTCGTATTTAGGGGGTGTACTATTTAGCTCAGCATAGATGTAATGTATGTTGTGCGTACTCATGTTATGTATGCAGGTTGCTTTGCGGTATCTTGTCCTAATAAGTTCAGGGCCCAGTTGACCTGGTGTTTGTGCATTTGACAAATACTTGAATGTGACTTGTATCCTATCCCTGTAGCGTCTGACGTGGGGTAAGCTAATATGGTGCAGGAAGAGGATCGTTGTGTCTGTGATATGAGGACAGTGACAATTAAAGGGTAGATCCTCTGACATTTGATTAACAGTAGTGAGACGTCTTACAGTGGAAGTGCATCACGGGTATGTTTGCGGGCGTTGTGCGTCCCGGTTGGTCAAACAACGTAAGTGAAGTCACATTCCAACCTTTGACCTTGCACAATCTCACCTGGCTACTTGACCATAGACACGCACGTACTATTGTGGAAGCTGTGCGGGTACTCTTGTTACATGGCATATTAACTCTGCTTCCTGTCCCCTCTTCCATGGCGCAATACCTCCGCTGTATGCATTCGTCGACCGCAATGAGCGAGCCCCTGTTCGCCACCGATGCCGGGGAAGCATGACTACATTAACGGCCACCGGGAGGCTTGGAATATTGTGCCGGCGCTGTGGTCGGGACCCTAAACAACGTGGTGTCTCAAGTGGTCTCGGCTCACCGCTCAGCCTTGGGTCGTTGGTCTGCAACATTTCAATGTTACATTAGGACTGCAGTAATGTTCTGGAAGGCAGAGGAGGATGGCGTACCCTACCTCCTAACTACCTAACATCACTAATGTCATGTATTGTGCCTAATATTTACAAATATGTTTCGTCAGGTGGCTGGCCAGGTGCAGCAGCGCGTGGTGTCAGGTGACCCAGTCACCATCAACGTTGGTATGTCGAGGCAGTGCCTCAGTCGGTAAGTCGAGGCAACGCCTCAGTCGGTAAGTCGAGGCAACGCCTCCGTTGGTATGTCGAGGCAAAGCCTCAGTTGGTATGTCGAGGCAAAGCCTCAGTTGATATGTCGAGGCAAAGCCTCAGTTGGTATGTCGAGGCAACGCCTCAGTTGGTATGTCGAGGCAAAGCCTCCGTTGGTATGTCGAGGCAAAGCCTCCGTTGGTATGTGGAGGCAACGCCTCCGTTGGTATGTAGAGGCAACGCCTCCGTTGGTATGTAGAGGCAACGCCTCCGTTGGTATGTAGAGGCAACGCCTCCGTTGGTATGTCGAGGCGCGTGTCTCAGTTGGTACGTCGAGGCAACGCCTCAGTTGGTATGTCGAGGCGCGTGCCTCAGTTGGTACGTCGAGGCAACGCCTCAGTTGGTATGTCGAGGCGCGTGCCTCAGTTGGTATGTCGAGGCAACGCCTCCGTTGGTATGTAGAGGCAACGCCTCCGTTGGTATGTCGAGGCGCGTGTCTCAGTTGGTACGTCGAGGCAACGCCTCAGTTGGTATGTCGAGGCGCGTGCCTCAGTTGGTATGTAGAGGCAACGCCTCAGTTGGTATGTCGAGGCAACGCCTCAGTTGGTATGTCGAGGCAACGCCTCCGTTGGTATGTCGAGGCAAAGCCTCCGTTGGTATGTCGAGGCAAAGCCTCCGTTGGTATGTCGAGGCAAAGCCTCAGTTGGTATGTCGAGGCAAAGCCTCCGTTGGTATGTCGAGGCGCGTGTCTCAGTTGGTACGTCGAGGCAACGCCTCAGTTGGTATGTCGAGGCAAAGCCTCAGTTGGTATGTCGAGGCAAAGCCTCCGTTGGTATGTCGAGGCAAAGCCTCAGTTGGTATGTCGAGGCAAAGCCTCAGTTGGTATGTCGAGGCAAAGCCTCCGTTGGTATGTCGAGGCAACGCCTCCGTTGGTATGTCGAGGCGCGTGTCTCAGTTGGTACGTCGAGGCAACGCCTCAGTTGGTATGTCGAGGCAAAGCCTCAGTTGGTATGTCGAGGCAAAGCCTCCGTTGGTATGTCGAGGCAAAGCCTCAGTTGGTATGTCGAGGCAAAGCCTCAGTTGGTATGTCGAGGCAAAGCCTCCGTTGGTATGTCGAGGCAACGCCTCCGTTGGTATGTCGAGGCGCGTGTCTCAGTTGGTACGTCGAGGCAACGCCTCAGTTGGTATGTCGAGGCGCGTGTCTCAGTTGGTACGTCGAGGCAAAGCCTCAGTTGGTATGTCGAGGCAACGCCTCCGTTGGTATGTAGAGGCAACGCCTCCGTTGGTATGTAGAGGCAACGCCTCCGTTGGTATGTAGAGGCAACGCCTCCGTTGGTATGTCGAGGCGCGTGTCTCAGTTGGTACGTCGAGGCAACGCCTCAGTTGGTATGTCGAGGCAACGCCTCCGTTGGTATGTCGAGGCGCGTGTCTCAGTTGGTACGTCGAGGCAACGCCTCCGTTGGTATGTCGAGGCAAAGTCTCAGTTGGTATGTAGAGGCAACGCCTCAGTTGGTATGTCGAGGCAAAGCCTCCGTTGGTATGTAGAGGCAATGCCTCAGTTGGTATGTCGAGGCAACGCCTCCGTTGGTATGTAGAGGCAACGCCTCCGTTGGTATGTAGAGGCAATGCCTCAGTTGGTATGTCGAGGCAACGCCTCAGTTGGTATGTCGAGGCAAAGTCTCAGTTGGTATGTAGAGGCAACGCCTCAGTTGGTATGTTTGAGGCACTGCCTCCGTTGGTATGTCGAGGCAGTGCCTCGGTGGGTTTGTAGACAATCCGAGCCCTTCTCCGGAAGGGTTCCCGTTTCCGCGGTTGGGGCGTCGTAGGCCTCCGGGTCTCCGTCCCCCTAAGGTCAGACCACGGCAGAGCACGGCAGGAGGGTTCCTGCGGTTCTCCTTTTCCCCCCTTCCATTCTCCCCCCTCTCCGGAGGGGGGGGGGTGGTGGCGCCCACGTTCTTCGTAGGTGCGGGCGCGGCTGCCTGCGGACACCGATGGTCTGCTTGCTGCCCGCGTTACGCATGCGGAGGTGAGGGGGGGGGGAATTGGGTTCCGCTCCTGGTTCTTCTCCTCTTAGCCGAGCCCTGCCTCTGACCTCCGCGAGCGGTGAGATTCACTCCTCTTTCCGTCCCCTCTTCCATGTATAGGGTCTGATGCTACTGATAATGTTTTGTTTGGTGGCTGGCCGGGCGCAGGTATGCAGCAGCATGTGGAGCGACAGGTGACAGTCACCATCAAAAGTTGGTATTTCGAGGCGTACCTCCGTTGGGAGGTAGACGAGGCGGAGCACGGCGGGAGGGTTCCTGCGGTTCTCCTTTTCCCCCCTTCCATTCTCCCCCCTCTCCGGAGGGGGGGTGGTGGCGCCCACGTTCTTCGTAGGTGCGGGCGCGGCTGCCTGTGGACACCAGTGGTCTGCTTGCTGCCCGCGTTACGCATGCGGAGTTGCGGGGGTGAGGGGGGGGGACTGGGCTCCGCTCCTGGTTCTTCTCCTGTTGGCCGAGCTCCAGCCTCTGACCTTCGCGAGCGGTGAGATTTCCTCCTCTTTCCGTCCCCTCTTCCAGGTATAGGTTTCAATGCTATTAATAATGTTTTGTTTGGTGGCTGGCCGGGCGCGAGTATGCCGCAGCATGTGGAGCGACAGGTGACATAGTCACCATCAAAAGTTGGTATGTCGAGGCGTACCTCGGTCGGGAGGTAGACCGAGGCGGAGCACGGCAGGAAAGTTCCTGCGGTTCTCCTTTTCCCCCCTTCCGTCGTCCCCCCCTCTCCGGAGGGGGGGGTGGCGGCGCCCACGTTCTTCGTAGGTGCGGGCGCGGCTGCTGTGGACACCAGTGGTCTGCTTGCTGCCCGCGTTACGCATGCGGGGGTGAGGGGGGGGGGACTGGGCTCCGCTCCTGGTTCTTCTCCTATCAGCCGAGCTCCGGCCTCTGACCTTCGCGAGCGAATGTGGAGCGACAGATGCAGCTAGGGGCACTCTCTGCTCTGAGATACGATGCTGAGGGTAAGTATGTATGGCTAACACAACGTTAATCTCAGTGAATTCTAGCATAACGGGCACCACATACACACAGCAGTCTCATACATTTTGTCTCGTCGGCATGTGGTTTTGTGTTGGGGTATGCGTCGCTGCTCTCTGCTCGGAGGTCGAGACGGTGTCTCCGTTGGGTGCGGCAGGGAGCCGATGCAAGCAGAACCACAATGCTCAGAATTACGGTATCGTCTGCAAATTTCACCATATAATTGTTAGGGTGCACAGTCCTACAATCATTGGTGTACAATGTCAACAGGGTTGGTGATAACACGCAACCCTGTGGGACTCCTGTGTTGCATTGTTTGGTGTCTGACAGTGTTCTGTTGACCTTCACTTGCTGTGTTCTGTTCGTTAAAAAAGAGTAGAACCATTTAATCAAGTTGGTGTTTACACTCATGTATTTGAGCTTCTCTAAAAGTATTTGAATTTGCACTGTATTAAAAGCTGAGCTAAAATCAACAAATGAAATTCTAGCATAAGCTTTTGTCTTCTCAAGGTATTTGGAGATAAAGTGCAAGATGCAAAGGATTGCATCATCAGTACTGCATTCCTGCTTATATGCAAACTGGTACACATCTAGCTTTGGCTCGACATCCTTCATGAGCAGTGACACAACAAATTTTTCAAAACATTTCATAACAATCGAAGTGAGAGCTACGGGACGGAAATCGTTGTTTACTGTGGCACAGGGCTTTTTGGGCACCGGAGTTATAATTGACTTCTTCCACAGAGCTGGAACTGTGTGAGTGTTAAGTGACTGTTGGAATATTGGACACCATGCTGTTGTTAGTTCCTCTGCACAGCTTTTGAGCAGAAAAGCTGGCAGGCGGTCAGGGCCTGCGGCCTTGCCCGTACGTACTCTACTGAAGAGACGGCGGATGCTGGTCGGGTCGACTTCCAGGCAGCAGGTGTCATCAGTGTCTGGCAGGGACTGCAGAACACTGTCACACTCCTGAGAGAAGTTTTGACGGTCGAATCTCAGGTAAAAGTCATTCAGCTCGTTTGATTTTTGCTGCTCGTCCAGGGTGATGATTTGTTTCTTTGCAGGGTTCATATTAGTGACTGATTTCATTGTGTCCCAAAGTTTTTTTGTGTTTGACATTTTGAGGTTATGTTCCATTGTTTGCCTATGTTGTTCTCTTGCATTAGTGAGAAGTTGTTTGAGTTCTTTTTGGACAACTGACAGTCCTGCTCTGTCTTTACTTCTAAAGGCCTGCTTTTTCCTATTTATACAGTCTTTTATTTCTTTTGTTACATAGGGTTTGTTATTGGGGTAGATTACAATGTTTTTCTTGGGAACCACATTGCCAACACAAAACTCCATGTAGTCCGTTATAGTTACTGTTGCCTCATCAAGTTCGAGTGCATGGAACAGAGACCAGTCTGTGCAAAGAAAACACCCCTTTAATGTTTCAATAGCGTCATCTGACCACACATTAACTGTCTTATGCTCAGGTTTAATTGATTTAAAAACAGATTTATATGTGGGTATTAGATGTATGGTGTTGTGATCTGAATTGGAAAGGGGGGGGCTTTGGTTTTGCTGAGTATAATCCCTTTATATTGCCATAACATTTATCTAGAATCTTGTTATTTCTTGTGTCACATTTTACAAATTGTTCAAAGCCCGGCAAGGCAGTCTCCAGTTTACAATGGTTAAAGTCCCCCAAAAAGAAAACAGGAGCTCCGGTTGTGCGCTGCAGCTGTTCATGTGCGCACTCTGCTATGCACGCAGCAGCTCTGCCTGCATTGCCGCTGGGTGGGACATAAACAGCGGCTATGATGATGTTGCCAAACTCCCTAGGCAGGTAGTGAGGTCTCATTGATAAACACAGCACTTCTACATCGGGGCTGCATATGGTTTTTTTCACAGTGAACTGTTTACACCACTTGTCACTCACGTACACGCCGACTCCACCCCCTTTCCTCTTCCCGGATGCGTCAGAGCGGTCTGCTCGCACGAGTGAGAATCCTTCCAGGTTGAGCAGGGAATCCGAGACGCCTTGGTGAAGCCACGTCTCGGTGAACACCATGATGTTGGATTCCCGGTATTCAAAGCAGCTCTTTAGGTTGACACGAAGCTCATCCAACTTTGGTGTCAGCGATCGCACGTTGCTGAGTATTATTGACGGCAGCGGTGGTCTGTTGTTACGCCGGCGGAGGCGTTCTTGGACACCTCCCCGTCTGCCTCGCTTGCGTTGTGGCCGTGTGCCGGTGTGTGTCGCTCGGATGGCTGCCGGTAGATGTTCCGGTGGTGTGGATTGGCGTGGTGTGGGTCGGAGGGACAGTAAGGCATCTCTGGAGTAGACGCGACATCCATGTTCCCACTGCACGTTCGTTGCAGGACAGAGAATTACGCGTTCGCTGATAGAAATCAGGATCAGCAGGGCAATATAAAAACTTGCTTCCATTGTTGGGGCTCAGGCTACAAACAATTGTGGTTCAGACGGCCGAGTTCTTTGTATGTCAATTGTCCATTCAAGTACCATTCCAAGTGTTTGTTGGCTCTTTACTATCGTGCAAAGACCACTGTAGAAACCGAGCAGAAAACTGACCATGAAGGTGTGATGTCAAGAATCGTACTGGCTGAACTGGTCCTGTATATCGAGGAAACCCACCTAGAAGAGGGCACCGCCCCAGTCTTCAGACTCGCAGATCTTGCAAAGCTATACACGACAAGAATGGAACAGCTCGGGGTTGCTTTGTGCAAGAAAGTTAATAGCACAAGGCTGAAAGAGCGCCTGTTAGCCCAGTTACCAGGCCTGAGATCCCAGAGCAAAGACCGAGATGTTCTACTAGCGTTTGATGAAGAAATTTAGTGAAGCGCTAGGCAAAGCCTGCGAGCAAGACTATCAAAGCTATTCCTCTACGAGACAAGCAGCTCTTTCCATTGCGCAGCTTCTCAAGTTCAACAGTGTCAAGCAAAGTCGGAAGCAGGGAGCAACCAAGACACAGGAGCCTCCAGCTGTCAGACACAGTACGTCTCAAGAAACTCCTCTTCCAACCTATGTTGGGCTGATGCTGCATGCTGAAACACGCAAGAGAGTCCTGCGTCTTTCTGCACAGATGGGAAACAGCATGTGTCAGCTGTACCGCATAGAGCAAGTGGTCTGCCCGCCTACCCTGCGTAGCAATGTGTTCACAACTGCGGCTGTGGACAACATTGACCACAACCCAAGTGCCACCACAGCCAAGAATTCAATCCATGGAACAGGAATCTCGCTTTTGCAACACCCAACGTGTGCAGATGAGGGAGTGGATCGTAGCATTGCTCTCACTGGGCGTGATACTGGATCAAAGACGGTTGAGCCTCTACCAGAATATTACACGGATGTACGGCCTGTTGCTTCCTCTGTCAAAGGGCAAACGATCCCAGCTACTTCTGTGACCTCGCTTAGACGCCACAACTTTGAGCAGCACATAGAAGATGAGTATATGTGGCTGGAGAACACGAGAAGTGTTCTCAAAGATGATGTTGAGGCCTGTGAAAACACATCATGGGCTGCATACCATGCAAGGCACCAAGATCCAAAGCAACCAGTCATCACACCAACATCCCTGCTTCCCTTGTTCCAGGAGAGTGCTCACACTGTGGCAATGATCAGACACTCTATTGATGTAGTCAGGAATGCAGTTCAACATCTCAACCCAGGCCAAACTCCAGTTCTGACTTGCGACCAGCCACTATTCACTCTAGCAAAACAGATCCAGTGGAAGTGGCCAGACACATATGGAGAAGACCAACTGGTGGTGATGTTCGGGGGGTTGCATATTGAGATAACGGCACTGAAGACCCTGGGTGACTGGTTGCAGGGAAGTGGGTGGACCCAAGCATAATCCTGGTGACCAGATTTGAAAAGTTCAGAATAATTAACATAGTGTGGCAAAATCTACGTTATTGTATTACATGTATGTACTGCAGGATGACACAATACTGAAAGTTATTGTATTGGCAACTGTTTATTGTGTCCTCTTCTTGAAGCCACTTAGATTTGTTCATTTATATTAGATCTATCCATAAATGTATAACTGTAAGTACTGTGCCTAGAGACTGGGCTTTTGGTCGACTATATAACTACAATCTGACCATACTGTAAACTCCCCGTACTCTGTGTATTATTTTGACTACCATTCCATTGCAATTTTGCCAGCAATTTGAAATAAAAAAGCAACTTGAGCAATTAAAGTGTGTTCCTGAAATCATGTACTGGTTATTAGAGGTATTATGTCATTGAGTATTGGAATCTTCATCAAATGTCCACTTTTTCCACAAAATGGCGGCCAGTTTGGGGGCCAATTTTGAAAAGATTCATCTAAATATATGTTAAACACCATTTTGAACAATGGCCGCCATATCTTCCACAGGGCTAATCTTGAATGCCTCCATATCCAAAAATGTTAAGAATATATTAATCTACATGTGTGCCAATTTTGGTGCTTTTAGAACAATTTGAACAATTGGTTTTGTATTTTGTACTATGCCGCTGGGCTATAGTGGGATGACTTTGGATCCAGAAACCCTTTTCTCTTCTGATAACTCCACAGTGGCTTGATTGAAAGGTTTTAAAACGGCAAGGCATTGTCGGATTGTCTCATAGTCCTCAGCAGTGATGGGACTCAAGTCTGTGCTCAAAGTGGTGAGAGGCAGAGAGTCTGTCCAGCATGGCAAATACACTAATCCACCTGGTGTCCACCTCCTGGATCATTTTCAGTTATTTTCTTCCCATATTGACCTTTATAAGCTTCTCCTTAGCTTTGATGCTGGATTTAAAATGACCCACAATTCGGCGTGTGTGTGGATCTCTTCCAGTTCTGGGGTTTGAGATAGGGATCTTTTCACCACAAAATGTAGGACATGGGGAAAACAAGTCAAATGCCGCACACTGAGCAGGGGCCTGTACTACGAATCAAGATCAACATGCTCTGGATTACTCTCAGTTACCCGGCTACACAAAGCGAGACAATCGCAATCACGATTAACGGTATCACGACGGCGGTTATCAACTCTCTAACTCAACCCAGATCTTTCTAATCTAGAGATGTGCGCGTTCACATAAAGGGGCGGTGTTTGCACCGTATATCCAATCGCAAACACGGACAAAACAAGAGCCGCATATGTCACGGAAGAGGAGCGGACATTCCGGACAATAAATTTACAAACTTTGTCTACTCCTCCTGCGTGAAATATTGTTACACGAACATATCAGGAATACAGACATATGATACAGGCAAAAATCAACGAAGTTGCTGCTGCTAAACTGGTAGAAAATAGCAGACGCTGTAAATGCGTAAACTAGCCTACATGATTTATTGATATCACTGTCCCAGGCACAAGATGTGACCATAATTACACGTGTGCATTCCATAACGTTAAACTTTTGTTGCTGTATTATTTTAGTTGCAACCCTGGAAGTGGCAAACGATCGTGAGAGCAAATAAAAAAATAAAAACATAGGTAAGTAGCAGTAGGCAATACTTACTGGCTTAATTGCCAGTACCTTTTGTAGGATATTGGTATAGCTACAAAGGGCCCATAGAACAAAGAACTCCTCCACAGGACTTCACTCTTGCTGAGGAGCTGGCCCTCTCAAGCTATCAGGGTCGCCCCATGATGGAAGGAGTGGAAGGGGGCATTTCTTCAGACACTGGTGGCAGCAGCTCGGAAACCCAGGCATATGTATGTTTCAAGTGATCTATGTGACCATGTGCATTCAACAATTATTTATACATATTGTAGAAGTGAAATGTAGAATCAGAAAGGGATTTATTCATGAAAGTTTGCACAGACAAGGAATTTGCTTTGGCAGGAAGGTGCATACAATAAACACATAGGAACCTTAAATGTAAATATGTGGACCATCTATACTAAGGGTAAATAAACTAGCAATACTAAGTGGAATGTATTACTGTCCTCTGCAGTGACAGGAAATATAGTGGTGTTGCTGCCACCATCCACTGTCGTCCCACTGTGCCATACAGAGGTAACCATGAAACTAATAGTCATACGCCAGTACGTATGCCATATGTGGTTGTTGAATATTGATCAAATATGCCATTTACTTTCTGGGAGGAGTGGAGGTCCTAGATGATCAGGAAACTGTGCCTGCCTGCTCAGAGAGCATTTTGGGGGTACACTTTTGATTTTGTTTTACCACTTGCAACATAGATGGTGAGAGTGTGTGAACGTGTGGCTGTGATTGAAGTGTCTGTAATGACTTACTAATGGTGGTGGTCTGAACATAACATGAGACATAAGTCCTTGAAGTGCTCATTTCAAATATAAATCAATTGATTCAATTGCTATGGTGTTAAACTCAGCAGGAAGAGGAACTTGTTCCTCCCCCTGAGCATAGGGCGTCCACTTCAAGGCCAAGACAAAGACACAAGTATAAGCAATGAACCTTGAAACACAGTAGTCAAATGGACACCTTCAACTTTCTCCAAGTGTGCCTTACAAAGGGACAATGTTCTTTATTTGTTTCAGGTTGGAGCAGACAATGTGAGGGCCCTGTATAAAAGAACCCTGGAGCTTGATATAGAGTATAAGAGGCTTTTAATTTAAAAAACAAGGTTGGAGATAGAAAACTGGAATATGAGAAGATATAGTACATGACTGAATGACACTAAACTTAGTTACACTGACATTATATTTCTGTGTTCCTAGGAAAGGGAGAACACATGAGGATGTATTTGTTAAACTTTTTTCTACGTTTTGGTTATACCTTTTTGTGGCTTTTTTGTTGTGTCTTTTGTGGGTAGTGAAATGATCATTGTAGGCTACGTATACACATTGTTCTTTTTGGTTTGAAATGTTTTGGTTGAAAGAAACCCAACATTTTGATATGGAAATAATTAGAAAGTGGGTCAAAGCAACCCAAGGACAGCAGAAGGGGTTTTAAGGGGAGACACCCCATTGAATAGGAATAACATATCAACATGACACTACATAAAAGTACCCGTAGCGAAATAACGCAACGCTATGCATTGCATATGCACATTCTAAGCATTGCTAGTCTATGTACTTTTCCTATAGTTGGATCTCATATTATTTTTTTAGGATTCCTATAGGCCTATGTTTAACGACGCACCTTCCTGCCAAAGCAAATTGCTTGTCTGTGCAAACTTTCATGGCGATTAAAACCCTTTCTGATTCTGATGTTCTGGCTGTTCTGAGCGCACCTCTCAATATCCGCGCACCAAGCTCCACATCTTCTATGAACGGTAACGCCATTATCCTCTCAAGAATGAGTTAGTGGGCGGGGCTTTTATACCGGTTGATCTCTGATCTCCAACTATAACCTGCTCCCGACCAGGTTAGCCGTTCAGCATATGTTACCATGGCGATCTACCCCGATAACAAGTGATCCACCTTCGTAGTACAGAAAACCCGGGGTTGAACCTGAAGTTACCTCGCTAACGCCAAATCTTGCTTCGTAGTACAGGCCCCAGGTTTGCAGAGGCAATCTTGTTGGCTGCACAATCTGTGACCAGGCTTCTCACCTTTCCTCTGATTCCCCCACTCCACCATCAGGGTGTGTTTTACCTCAGCACGGTGAGCTGCTGTGTGGCTTTGGGTAAACTTCCCTACCCCTAAAAGAACTGTGGACAGCTTTGCCTGGTCTGTGATGTAGTGGCTCCAACATTCCGGCCCCTAAATGTTCTGTAAACAAACAGTACAATTTGTGGCAACCAAAGGGGCGCAGCTAGGAACACAAGGCACCACACGGGTTGGGATATGTTCAAAACAGGCGTTTATTTCCAGCAAAACTACCAACAAAAAGATACAACAAAATCAGGTTCTCCCTCGGTTGAGGGACTGGTCTCCTGGGCTGTCTGGATCTCCACTCCTCATTCTAGCTACTTCCCCCCGTTTGGCAGGGGTGGCCTGCCTTTTATAATGGGGAGCTATGTTGCTCATTGTCTCTGGTGGGGGCGGATTCCGGACGTATCTTCCCACGATCACCTGACCCCGGGCTTGCCAGTGCCGCTGCCCAAGGGGATGCGCCCCTGGGTTGCCACAAATTACAAAACAAGATCTAACAAGAGAAAGTTGTCTAATAGGTGGAGCAACGCGGGGACCCGGACCCAATTTAACAGGATCCAACAAACGGCCTCGGAAACCCGGTTGAAGATTGAGGGGCTGCTCCTGCTCCCGAATGGGAGGCGCACGCGAAATAAAACTGATTCTCCCATTTCATCCCAAGCAAGTGCCATTGGGACGGGTGAACGAGGACGATCTTGAAAGCGTCAGTGATGTCAGCTTTGGAAAGCCAGGCACCGGGCCCCGCCATCTTTGAGTTTGATGGCCTGGTCCACAGTGGTATAGTGCAGCAGGAAAGGCTTGAGGGGAATGAGCCTGTTTACACCGAGACCAGAGCGCAGAGCAGACAGGTCCAGAATGAGACGTTTCATGCCCAAATACTTCCGCGTAGCGACGCCGAGGGGACTACTACGGAACAGCGAAAACGGGGACGAGTTGAACGGGTCTATTACATAGCCAAGGATGGAAAATAGCACTCGCTTCACCTACCGGCCACTGTGGCGGGTAAATAAAAATAGCATAGAGAAAATTTGGGCACGCGCTTAAGCCGTTTCCAGAGATCCTATGACAAATCCCGAGCGTCTAAGGCCAAAAAAAAGTCAGCGATGAAAAACGCGAACAGTGTAACTCACACTCAGATTGCCAGTTTACACAAATCACAAAAATAATCGGACCAGCTGGCTAAAGCAGAATTCCCATATCTCTTGAAAGCTGCCTTGCTCGACTTTTTAGATGTAGAATTGACTGTAAAATTATTAACTTTGTGACATGACGTGAAGATGTGGCTGCCGCCTCACTATGCGGTCTATCGGGCGACATTCTCACTCAAATTTCGAGACCCAAATCAAAATTCTGATGTGACAGATCATTAATCGCTTTCTCTCTTAATGGCTGTCCTCTACATTTTCGTCTTTTTAAATCTAACCATTTGTATTATCCGTGTAATTCTCCAGCCATTATAAAACTCTTTTCCGGTTTTCAGCCACTATGTTTTAGCGCATCCTGAATGTTAACAAACAAATAATTGGTAATCGAGTTGATAAGCGTGTCTTCTTGTCTGATAAATACGCAACTGTGAGGTGCGCGAATGGACAGAGCGGCCAGTAAACTGTCGTTCAGCTGCGAGGGCCAGCCCGACGTGCATGACTACACCTGTACAAATGCAAATTAAATTTCCACTCAAAATGCTGACAAAAGTTTGATTAACGATTTCCAACGCAGCCGCATTGGTATTCTTGACCTGGAATGATAATATATAGTGTAGGCACGAAGGAAATTGCAAAAAACCTGGGAATAAATACATGGATTAGAAACAAATAAAAATAATATATCTTTTTTTTTGCACCGAAGACCCATTTTGACCCAGGAAAAACCCTGGTTGGGACTAAAAATCTAAAACTGGAAGCCATAAAAAGACCACGAATCATCAAAAGATCTTGTAGTATTAATTTTCACGTGCGGTTACTCATTGCCGGTTAAAAACAAGAAAGTGGCTGGTAAAAACATTGAGTGGCCGGTAGATTTTGAAATTTTAATTTCCATCCCTGCATAGCGCTGACTGCACTCTCTGGCCAGCAGCTGGGAAATGACGACCGGCTCCCGCAGCGCTGACTGAAGGTTTCCTAAAACCAGAGAGGCAGACAATGGACATAAAACCCCCACCCTGAACCCTTGAGTCAGACCAGTAAGCAGATGATTTACGAACACTGCATTGGGATGGAACGAGAGTTCGAAGGCCAGTGCAGACGCATTTATTAAAGTGGAAGGGTGCTCGGCCGTTACTTCGGACCACCACGACGCCCTCGCTGAGGGCGGCCCCGACGTGGGCACACAAGACCACGGATGGGCTTCCTGAAAGCCGCTGCAAACATGAAGGAAATTACAATTGCCATAAGAGCACACACTGGAAGCAACGTGCACCTTGTGGCCTCGAACGTCTACGTTCGCCTTTCCAATGGGAGCACCAAGCCCGCGAGCGCGAGGCTGGGACTCGGGATCCCCCAGGAGAAACGGAACCAGTGGACAGAGGAGAAAGATGCCCCAAGCCGCAAGACACGGCCTGGGAGCCCCCGACCAACATCACCAGCAGCTCAGTATCCAGCACGGACCAGATCAGCAACACGTTAGAACTGGAAACGTGTGTCGGGGTTACACTGAGGCTTTGTGAATGCTTCACCTGCCAATTTGAGCACAGAAAAAAGTTCAGAGTTAAAAACTACAGAATAGCTAGGTAGATTAAAACATGTAATTTTTTATTTCAACATGTATAACGTTATTACAGACACCTAGCATTAGCTATATTTACATTGGTAACGTTAGTTATATGGTTGAATTATGTTATGTTGCTACTTGTTGGAGTGGCGTTAGTATGCTTAACTACTTTCCATCTGGTGTCCTAATGTCACTGATATTACAACAGAATCTGATGGCAGTTCAGTCATAAACATTATTAATGTAATGTCGCTTGATTAACAGACTGCCACTTACCCTTCCTGTGATCAAGAACATTTTCTTCATCTCCAGATGATACATTTCGGGATCATTAACCCATCCTGAGGTGAAGTAGTGGTAGGCTTCAGTTATTTTAAATGCCTTAAAGGGGTCATATACTGATAGGGTATTTCACACTGTTCCTTAAGGTCTCCGAATAAGGTCTCCTGTTGAACAGAGCTTGACTGCTAGATGTACCGACTCAAACATGGGAGGACAAGTATCATCACGCAGAGACTGGATGCAAGTTCTGAGAATATTACACTCAATTGTTTACTTTGTGCAGGTGCGTCAGCATATATAGACAGTCAAATGACACACCTGAAATGGATCAGCAATAATTGGGAGCACAGTTGCCAATTACTATCTCCTGAAAATGGCCCGGGTGCTGTTTTAAGCGTCCAAATGCAACCCTGTTAAAACCGTTTTCCATTCCTGCTAAATGTGAGGGACGCACAGACCTAGTTGGCTGTAGAGGGCTGTCAACAGGGCATGGAAGCTCTTATTGGGTCAATCTTGGTGTCAATCGAAAGGGGAGGGTTCAACGGACATTTTGATGTCTTCCTTTCGAGAATAGTATATTGGCAAGCGGAGAAAATATTACCTTCAAGTGAATAAAGTATTTCTTTCGTCGCTAACTAGCATAATGAAACAAAGGATTCTACCTATTTATGAATGTATTTGGACGAACTTTTGAAACATGGTTAGATACTTTGGACCTTTGGGAATGTAACCAGCCGAAATTACCGACGTTAGATGCACTTGCTGTTGCGACTTGATCTTGAAAAGGTTTATTTCAACAACGAACAAAGCTGCAGAGCAAAGACACAACATAGCCAAACATGCATTGTGAATTGTACACAGGTTATTTATTCGTTAGGGAAATGAAATAACGTTGGCTCCATTGCCAATAAACTAAATCATCACACATTCTACCTCTTCTAGATACAGGATATGTTAGCATTGCTAATAACGTTTAGCGACAAAATCATACTTACAGCTTGCAATTGTGTTGATCATACAGTTAGATGTGCAAGTACATTTTGGGGCGTGACAAAGGTACAGACCAGAGCCAAATAAGGCGAGGGCTTTTGGGAAACCGCCCATTTTACAGCTGCAGTTTCAAATTGTGAGATTTGCATAGGAAAGAGGTGTCAATGGACTTTGAGGTTCACTGTATGTCCATTTTACCCACAAACCGTTGTTATTCAACTATGACAAGGTAAACTCGATTTTGCGTTTAACGTCCCTTTAAGGCAGTGTTACTCATTGCAAGGCTCACGAGCCTCCTGCGGCTTGCCAAGTTTTAATTTGTGGCTCGCATGGCATTAAATAACACGGTCAGTTGACCTAACGTGAAAATAGGCAGGGCAGACAGAAATCTGTCCCAATGGCTCTCTATGAGAGCTTGATGCAGTTCCATTTTTCACCACGAGTTGACATTGGAAAGTTGTGAGGCGCTGTAGAGCTAGGGAGGGTTTAGAGACCGTCTCAATCTGGCAGTTCATAGGCACATTATAACAACAACGCTTCCAGTTTATATATATAGTGGCATATGCCTCACCAATGAACATCTTGCATGCCTCACAAGGATTGCAACGACAAGCTACAAATATATGTATTTCTGCTATTACTGAGAATTTAAAAAAGTTATTTACCAAGGACCAATTTGTAATTGAATGCAGCATACATTTCCAAAAGGTCACCTAAGTCCTGAGGCAAATGTTCTGCATGTATGCAGATAGCTTTCAGTATGTTGTTGCTCAAAGTAATTTGCAATGGAACTTATACTTACGTTCCTCTGGGGTGAGTGCATTTGACGGTTGACCGACAGGAGGCTGGAGGTTTGCAGACAGGGTGCTTGCTAGAGGAGGTGTGGAAGGGATAGGCAGTGCTGGAGGAGGTGTGGAGGGGATAGGCAGTGCTGGAGGAGGTGTGGAGGGGATAGGCAGTGCTGGAGGAGGTGTGGAGGGGATAGGCAGTGCTGGAGGAGGTGTGGAGGGGATAGGCAGTGCTGGAGGAGGTGTGGAGGGGATAGGCAGTGCTGGAGGAGGCATGGAGGGGATAGGCAGTGCTGGAGGAGGTGTGGAGGGGATAGTGCTGGAGGAGGCATGGAGGGGATAGGCAGTGCTGGAGGAGGTGTGGAGGGGATAGGCAGTGCTGGAGGAGGCGTGGAGGGGATAGGCAGTGCTGGAGGAGGTGTGGAGGGGATAGGCAGTGCTGGAGGAGGTGTGGAGGGGATAGGCAGTGCTGGAGGAGGTGTGGAGGGGATAGGCAGTGCTGGAGGAGGTGTGGAGGGGATAGTGCTGGAGGAGGCATGGAGGGGATAGGCAGTGCTGGAGGAGGTGTGGAGGGGATAGGCAGTGCTGGAGGAGGCGTGGAGGGGATTGGCAGTGCTGGAGGAGGTGTGGAGGGGATAGGCAGTGCTGGAGGAGGTGTGGAGGGGATAGGCAGTGCTGGAGGAGGTGTGGAGGGGATAGGCAGTGCTGGAGGAGGCATGGAGGGGATTGGCAGTGCTGGAGGAGGTGTGGAGGGGATAGGCAGTGCTGGAGGAGGTGTGGAGGGGATAGTGCTGGAGGAGGCATGGAGGGGATAGGCAGTGCTGGAGGAGGTGTGGAGGGGATAGGCAGTGCTGGAGGAGGCGTGGAGGGGATAGGCAGTGCTGGAGGAGGTGTGGAGGGGATAGGCAGTGCTGGAGGAGGTGTGGAGGGGATAGGCAGTGCTGGAGGAGGCATGGAGGGGATTGGCAGTGCTGGAGGAGGTGTGGAGGCAGCAATCCATTTCGCTGAAACTCTTGGCTGGGGTTGCACATATTTTTTTAGATGATCGATATTGATCTTCTCAAATATTTTTTATTTTTGAAGGTCAGCACTTTTTTCCTCGATATTCACTATCGTGTATGGACCCAAAAGATCATCTTCCATCTTGCCCCCCTTCCTTTGTTCCTGGCGAATGTTTTTTCGCAACACCAGGTCTCCCACCACAAAGCCATCATCCTGGCCCAATGAAAGCTTTCGCTTCCGCACCCTCTTTTGGCCTGCCAATATATTGGCCTGCACTTTGGGGTAAACATCCGTAAGTGTGGAAGTCAATGACACCTCCTGGTTTCCAGCCAGTGCATCGACTTCCTCGTCAGTTATCTGTAGCATTGGTGGAGATAAGTGAACACAAGTACAGATTATAGCAGATACCATTATTGCCAAAGTAGTTATATACTGCAGGAAAATGCCATTATACCTGCCACTTGTCCGGAATTTCCGACGGTTAACGGGCCTCCCTTCCATACATAAAATAATATGGGGGGTATTTTGTTATGATCTGTTTTTTGTCCGTAGACCAAATACGGTGGGCTTTAAATACTCGTCCCAGTCACATGGATGGCCCTTCACCATTTTTTTCAAAGCTCTGATATTGGAAAATGATTTTAATTATTCACTATAATTACACAGTTATATCATATATAGAAATGTGTACAAAAAACAGGATTCTCACCCTTGAATGGTGCCATTGAGCTTTTCCACCAAGCCATTGGTTTGCGGATGGTATGGGGAACAGAGGCTTCTGGCAATGCCAAGCTTGGCACACATGTCCTGGTTGATCTGGCAGTGGATATGAAAATTAATATGATACTTTTTTCCCCTCGTGATGTGATGTACAAGAATACAGTGATATCAAATGTCTCTCAATTTGACTTACTTTGTTAACAAATTCTTTGCCCTGGTTGGTAAGTATCCTTTTGGGTGCACCATATTTATAAAATAAGTCCATTATGCACCCTGAAACTTCTTCCGCCTTCTTGCTTTTCAGTGGATATACCTCCATCCATTTCGTAAAATAGTCCACCATTACACACATGTACATGTTTCCATTGTTGGAGCATTTTAACGTTCCAACCAGGTCCATTCCAACCAGTTCAAATGGCTCAGAAACCTTCAATGCAAACCAAAGAGTAACATTAATAAGAATTCCATGTTAAACAAAATGTTAAATGTAATGAGGTCAGATTCACCTCTATAGGTTTGTACTGTGTTTTTTCCTTTATAGAGGCCCTATTCCTCCGACAGTCATCACACTGTGCGATCTAACAAAGTAAAAACAATTGGGGAATTGAGAAGTTGCTCCTTCCATCGGGGATCCCATCCACTGTGGAGGAACTGCAAACTATTGTGAAGGAGAGCTTTGGAATACCTGTTGAGTTCAGTCTCCAGTATTTGGATTCCGAGTTTGAAGATTTCTTTACCCTCCATAAAAGTGACCAAATCAAAAACAAGGACACCATAAAGGTTGTTAAGGCTGCCCCGATTTTTCTTGAGCTGCTTCCAGTGGATCATTTGGACAGTTCCTTTGGTCAACAATCAACTGACTGTGAGTCTAGATCTGATGCAGAGTCAGTTGCAGTAAGTACAGAGTCATCCTTTGGATCAGTGTCCTCACAGGCGTCTACTGTTATCCTGCCCAAGAAAAGTTCCACAGAGCGATGCCAACCATGGCCAAAGCAGTTCCCTATTCCACAGTTTGCTTATGAAACTGAGATGTGCCTTGAAAGAGCAGCTGAAGACTATCGGAACAATGGAACTTCTCTAAATACTTCAAAAGTTAAGGCAGACATACTTGAGAAACTGTGTGAAATGATGTATACATATACAGCGTATCCATCAGGTGCACAGATCAGTGACGTTGCTGAGGCGCTTTGCATGAAGTATCCATTTCTCAAGGAATCAGGCTCATTCTCAGGTATCTATGGCTGGCAACAAAGCTTAAAGTACAAAATAGCAAATTATCGCACTAAACTCAGAGGCTTCGGAGTTCCGGAAGTGATGTGCAATGCACTCAAACGCAAAAGCCCTGCTGACCAGAAGTCTGCAAAGAGTGTCAAAAAGCCTAGAAAGGCAGAAGTTAACTACCTCCCCCCTTACCCGGCAGGAGAGAATGAAGAAAGTCAAGAACAAGAGAGGATTCAGCTACTCACTGAAGTAAGGAAAAGGGACAACAGCAAAGTGATAAGAGACAAAATGGGGAAAACGTTTGCGCACCGAAGAAATGAAATTGTCAACCAATCACCCAGCATTGAGGACATCAATGCCAGATGGCCTGCTCTATTTGAGGCATCTCGAGTGAGTTACAAATGCATGCTAATTATAAATATTCCTTATCCATTGTGAAGGACTGCAGTGGTGGTTTTAGCGTATTTGATACTTTTTTCCAAATCATATTTTAAGATCAAATTCCAGAACCACTACTACTTCTTTTCCTGCTTTTAAAAACGTTGTAAGAAGTATCATTAGTTTCTTTTAATTTTCAGATCCAGGATGAGTTTTACAGAATCACAATGGTGCATCTTGAGTCAAAGTTCATGGCCAAGCTGGATGAATACACTCCGAAGCTTTTGAATCTCTACCAAGCCAAGGGTGGAGCCATGGGGTTGAGATTGCAGGCCATCCTACTCAAGGTATCCTTCAATTAGTTATGTTAGCTTATATTTGATTAAAGGAAGTGTTAGGAATGGGTTGGAATATCATTTGCATATTACTTAAATTTACAAGAAGCAACATGATTTGAGCAAAGGAGCGGCCGAGTGAACAACCATCTGAGCGGGAGGTGGGATATTCACACCGCTCAGCTCTGCTCATCAACTCTAGGATGTTTTTTCCCTTTTTAACTTTGAATAATGTTAATTTGTCATTTCAGGCTCCAACCAATCCTAACACTAACGTGACGAGAGCTGTTGTCATCCGATGTTTGGTGGTGTACCTTGGGGAATCTTTAGATCATCTCCTTAAAGAGTATGATGTAAGTTGAAGTACATATTAAACTGTGATGGAGGTCGCTCTGTTTACCCTGTATAAACTGTATTTCTCACAATCATTCTTGGCAGGCTACTGATGTTTGCATATTTGCACTTCTACATTCATGTCTCTCTCTTATGGCTCCAAAAGTTCATAGCTAAGGTTTTCTTTCTAAGAGCTATTCAAACAGCAGCCGAGAGCCACTTTTACAGACCATATTCTAAAATAAGCAGAGCAGCAGAGTTAATCCAGTGCTTGGATGACTCTTGTCTTCAGGAATGATTTTACAGTGTAGATCGGCTGATGGGTGACCAGAATAAAATACTCAATACACAAGTAACAGGGAGAAAAACATTGTAGCAATGGATCGATTTCATCAAATAAAACTAATTTACAAATATGTTCTTGCTGTTTCAGGATGCTTATGGAGACAGTGTGTCACAGGACCTTGCTGTGCAGAGAATGACAATCTACACCATCAAGAGTAATGGATCAGAAGATCCAGACGATGTTGGTATCATAGTAGATGGCCAGAAAGTTCTGACTGCTCTTGGTGACTTAACAAGGGCTTGCTCCATCCTCATTGGGTTGACCTATGCTGTAAATTTGGCCTATCCCAAGGAGCTCAAATATACATTTGAGGTCTTCCAAAAACTCCTCCTTGAGCTGGACTGTTCAAAGCTGTCCCCAAAAGTCAACAGCCTCAAAAACAAACTGCTAGCTTAAAGGGACTTGTGAGTGCTTCTTTAAGCTTTATTATTTTTTATTTTTTTATTTAACATTGTGGTACTTTCAGTTTAGTCGCAAGACAGGCGCAAGCAGTATCCTGCTAGTTTTGGTGTTGTTCTTGTTTTGTAGTGAAACACTTGTAGGTGAACCATGTCTTGTTCAGACATTGGCCGAAACCCGGCCATTTTCCACTTATTTCAGTTTAATTGATTATTCATTTTGTACACACACATATTACAGACCGCTCACACACACACACTGCTCACCTTTGTAAAATTGCTTGTGGAAAATGTAGAAGAGCGCAATAAATAAATAAAAATCCTGTTTGAAATATCAACATTACTGACAATCTGTTGTGTAATTTTTGTATGATTTCATGTAAAATAAAGATGACAGAATTTTACAGTAAGGTTAAATGTACCTGCCTTAGGTGTCTTAAGTTAAGTTACTCCAGCAAGACATGAGTTTATTTTCATGCATGGTTGTCATAACTTGAGTACAATTTGGCATTACAAGAAGCTAGGGCTAGCTATGATATTAAGTCGTTAGGAAGCCGTTGAACAATGTACTGAAATATGACTTAATATAATTGATATTAATTAATGCAAATAACCTTTATCCAGACAGTATAGTCTTTATCAACTTTCACCAGATAATTAGATATAAATCGATTTTGCCCAAATATTTAGTAAATATAAAGAAGCTTGGCCTGGATATGTAGTCAATATAGGTAACTTTTGCCCAAATAATTGGTAAATATGATTTATTTTGGCTCAAATATGTAGTAAATATAAATAACTTTTACCCAAATAATTAGTAAATATAAGTAGGTTGGCCTGGATATGTAGTAAATATAGGCAACTTTTGCCCAAATAATTGGTAAATATCGATTAGGTTTGCCCAGATATGTAGTAAATATTAATTAATTTTGCATAGATACTTAGTAAATGTAAGTCAGATTTCCTTGTGATAATTACATATTTCCTGTGTAAATGTAGTTGACTTATTCAATACATTTTAATCAAAGTTGTAGTATTAAAATCTATTCAATTATATCACATGTCACTTTGTTGCCACAATTTTTTTAAGTAACTAGTGGTCACATTTTTTACAGTGCACTTGTGACATGTGTAGCCTAAATATTTTCATAAGCTTTACAGACATATATTATATAGGGCCTATTATAATGCACTCAGCCATTTTGTGATGTCTGCCTTCATCCCAGGCCAGTAGAATCGTTGCAGGATGGCGTGCATGGTTTTTTAAATTCCACAGTGAGCCCCAATGGCACTGGCATGGAACTCCACAAAGATTATTATTGGCCTCCTGTGGGGTGCAAACAACCTTTGCAAGGCCATGTTGATGTTTGTCTTTCTTCCTCTGGCACTGGTAATAGGGACACATTTCCATAAACATTTTAACATACATTTCAAAATGTTATAATGCAATGGGTAAAATGCTGTTGTGTGGTTTGCCTTACCAATGACTTGGTAACTCTCTGCCCTTCTTTTCAAACTGTATTTCTCACTCTTGATGGAGTTTGGAGGATATAAATTGCTCAGTTTCAGGGAAACAATTTCTTTGACTTTTGGGGGATCCATATTTGCTCTCACTAACTGACCTACTCACTTACTGACCTACTGCTGACTGACTTACTACTGACTGACCTACTACTGACTGACCTACTGACTGACCTACTGACTTACTGACTGCAAAAACCATCAACCCACTGTTGCTACTGTGGTGGATTTTGATTATGATAAAACAGGGTCAACGTCAGGCGAGGACAGGGGCTATGTCAGGACAAGTACGCAGTTGCTAAAGATGGGGGATACAGACTGTTCTCGACTTGTGTTGGATGTTCTCAACTTATGTTGAACTTAAGGATAACATTGTGAAATTGGGAGCCCCAAGAATACCAGGGGGGGGGGAGATGGTTGGCTGTTGATAGTGCTACGTGGTTATGTGTTAAGATAAAGAGCAGCTGTTGGCACTCCAATAGGAAGCCATCTATCGAAGCATGTCGGAATGCTGGGTTGCTAGGGAAACCGACTTCTCTGGGAGAAAAGTTTAAGTGTTAAACGAGGCTAAAATGCCTTTTGAGGGGGTCGAGATTCCGATACGAAGGAGGAATGGAAATTTCCTCCCCAGTTGTGCAACAGCCTTGCACGCAGGGGCCACTAGGTGACGTGCGCACCACCGAGGAAGGGGGGGCCATTATTTTGGTATATAAGGAGGTTTGGGGAGATTGTCTATTCGTCTCTCCACGGTCTGCCATCCATCGGCCGTTATGTGTATTGCCTTGCAAACTGAGCTGAAATAAACTTCAACTTTGTACCTGAACAAACAACTGGTTTCTCGAACTTTTCTTCTTCAAACCATCCTAGCCATTCGTCTATTCTTCAACACTACTCAGAAAAGAAGCTTTCACCTGCCCCCTTTATACTCGCTCAATTGTGCTGTACAGATGTGTGCAATTACTGTAATTGGTTGATTGACTCCTATGATAAGTGGCATGATATAGAAACATGGGCACAGACATTATCCTACTTTTAACCACCATGGCAATTTAACCCTAACAGATTAACCCAAATCAGGTGCTTATGTAAGGAGTTAAGCCCAATTTATACTTAGGTTGCTGACACTTTTGAAAAGGTCGCCGACAGAAATGACATCACGGTCGACACTTTTAACCGTCGCTTGGAAGTGTCGCCTACAAGGAGAAATTTCTACTGGCGCTGATGTCGTCACATAGTGTCGCGCAAGTGTGATTGGCTAGATAGACGGCACGTGTCGTCATTGTTTGAATTTTCAGCGAGCGCTCAACATCTGTTTTCTAACAGCTGTTTATGATGGAAGGAATAGAGGAGATATTAGCGGAGCAAGTGAGAAAATATCCTCACCTGTACAATGCCTCTCTGCCATTCTACAAAGACAGCCAAGTCTTACTTAATTAATGGGGGGAGATTTCGGAAACAATTGGCTTGACGGTAGTGGAGTGCAAGGCGCGGTGGAAGAAACTCTGTGACAGGTAGCTAACTAGGCTAGTTACTACTGTATAGCTAACGTTAAATTGTTCCTGGTGGTGGCTAGCTAATGAAGGTAACAGTCAGAATACAAATAAAATAGCTAGCTATAATAGATAGTGTTAAGGTATTTTAATAAAGGTCACTCATAATAGTAGCATGTACATGTACAGGTATAACAAGGCCAAAAAGAGGAGCCGGAGGAAAGCGTATCCCTGACATTTATCTAAGCCTCTCATGGATGCACGACTATGTCAGGCTCACCAACAACACCATGACAAACCTTCCGGAGAGAGACGAGGTGACAGTGAGTAGGCCAGTATAATTGTGTCATTACGCTGCAGTCAAACATTATATGGCAGGGGCTACATTGAAGCTACTAGTTTGTTAACCCTTTAAATACACAGTATAAGCAATCTGAAATGAGGCACAATGCTCGAAATGATTGGAATTAGAGATGTCCGATATTGACTTTTTGCCGATATCCGATAGCCGATATTCTCCAAATTCTTAATTTCCGATTCCGATATCAACCGATATGGTATATCGATATACATATGCAGCCGTTTTTTTCCCCCAGACTAATTTTAGGTCCCATCACATTATCTCCTGTCATACATTGTCTATAAAAAAAATAAGGACACTACTTCAACTTATGGAAAAGTTCCATATTTATTAACATTGTGTCAACATGTGCAAACATGTGTAGTGTAGGACAGCCTACTGAAAACTGCTCATTTCTATGAGGTACAACAAACAACACTTTTGGAATGAGGTAAAGTGCACACAAAGGAAATAAAAGTGCAAAGACATAGCCTAGAGACAGACTCAGTCCATAGCCCATTACTTGGGCTAATACAGTAATTGTCAATTGAAAATATAAACTGGGCTCAATCAGCCCTGTTAAACATGAGCAAAAACAAAACCTGCAATATTAATGTGGTGTGCAATAAAAACAAGAAAGGCACACAGTTCAGTTCAAACCTGAGTAGTAAACAAAGTTCTCCTTTTGTCCAGAGAAAGATGCTGAAAGATTGATGGGCCATATGTAACTGTCCATAACTTGGCTAAAACAATCATTAAAAATATAAACCGTTTCTTTCTGCCCTCTCTTTCACATGAGTAACAAAAAATGTGCAAATAAAAAAGGCACAAAAATAAAAACAGCTTCAGTTCAAAGAAGCAAACATAAATTAGAGTGCAACGGCTTAAAGTGCTCTAATTCTCATCCTCGTACTACTGTTTAAGAGGGAGATTTTTCTGAATGAAAATAAGCATCTCAGCATTGTCGCAATGTATACGATTCCTCTTCTCGTCGATGACATGCGAGACAGCACTGAACAGCCGTTCACTGTCTACACTGGTGCAGGGTGCAGTGAGGTACTTGCGTGCTACACAGGCAAGAGCAGGGAAGCGGGCCTGGTTTCTCTTCCAGTAGCTCAAAGGGCATTCTTTCTTGAGGATGATGACTTCTCCCAGGTATGTATGCACCTAAAGAAAAAGTAAAAACAAAAATTGAATTTTCTTATTAACTATTCTTCAAAGCACTGACAGCCAAATGTTTGTTTTTCTTCATCTAATGTACACTTTAATATGAAGCACTCAGCGAATGAAAATTGTTTATTTACTCACCTGTGAAGTTGTTTCGCCTGTAGTTGCTTGAGTGATGATATCATTCTCTGCCAGGATTTCTTGGTACATGTCCTGCAGGCTTTCATTTCGGGCCTTCTTAGGTGGTGGGTTCCCGTCCTCCTGGCTTGGGTCATCTGCACTGGTACCAGCAGCCTCTTCCTGCTGATCATTACCACCACCAGCCATTTCATCCACAACACTCAGCAGCATATTCAGTGCTTCCCCCTTCTTGTCTGAGTCAAAATACCGATCTTTGTAACGAGCATCAACCATAGTTGCAATGACATACAGTGGTTCACTTTGCACACCATTAAAGCGATTACAGACAGCTTCGAGTAGACTGCGTTTGGCTGTTTGCACACCCTTGTCTGATTCATCCACCCTGGCCAGCAGCCGTGTGAGGGACATCACAGCAGGGATGACATCTGCAGCAGTGGCCTCCGCAGAGCTGATGTCTTTGGTCAGTTGTTCAAATGGTTCCAGAAGGTTTTTCAACTTCTCCAGAATCCCCCATTGAGTTGCATTCAATGTTGCAGGGAGTTCATAATCTGCAGCATATGCACTCAATGCCCTCTTCTGCTCCACCAGGCTTTGCATCATGTGATAGGTGGAATTCCACCTGGTGCATACATCCTGTTGCAGCTTTTTCACAGGCATGCCGAGTTCTTTTTGTATGTCTTCAAAACGACTGTAAGCCAGTGGTGAGTGTTTGAAGTGGCCTACCACACGCCTACCCACAGCCAGAGCATCTGCTATGTTGCGTTGAGACAGGGCACCTCCGTTCACTGCCAGCTGCAAGGTGTGTGCCATGCAGGGCAGACTTAGCACACCAAACTCCGACGTAGCTTTAGCCATGTTGCGTGCGTTGTCCCGTACTATTACATGCACCCTCTCCTTGGAGATTTTCCATGTCTCAAACATCTTTTCAAAAGCACACGCGATCGCTTGTGCCGTGTGAGACCCACGGCACTCTTGAGAATGAAGCACAGCCTTGACGAGCTTAAAGTCCGGATCTAGCCATTGAGCAGTCAAGCTCAGCATGCTAACCTGGCTAACGCTTGACGACCAGATATCTGTCGTGAAGCTAATGGCTACAGCATCAGAAATTAGCTTCTCGACGTGTCCATAAGCAACACTGTACAACTCAGGGAGGCAAACATCCGAGAAATACTTGCGATTGGGCATGGCAAATCGTGGCTCGAGGAACTCCACAAGCTTGCTGAATCCGGCGTCTTGCACGATGGAAAACGGCTGATTATCGAGCGCAATGCACTCCATGATTTTTTGGCTGATAACTTTCGCTCTTGGGTGTTCCTTGTTGTATTTCAGTTTTTTTTCTGCTGACTCTTTGAGCGACAGTTGCGTTGTTTTCTTCACAGAGTCCTTTCCTCGTTGTTGTTTTGCCTTACTTTGTTGCTGCAAAAACGCTTCGTGTGCCTCCGGGTGGTTTTTCTTGATGTGAGAGATTAAATTCGAAGTGTTGAATGACGAAACCTTGGTCCCCCCTCGCATGACATGCGCCTCACACTCTTTACAAACTGCAAATCTGGTATCCGCAGGTGAAACGTTAAAAAAACTCCAGACCGCAGACATTTTGTGTAACAACGAGCGAGCAACCTGTTAGCTACACTAGCCACACTCTTCTGTGGTTGGTTTGGTGGTGCGGTTTGATGATCAATTGCGCGCCGGTAAATGTCAGGACCCAACAAGCAGCAGCAGGCAGCAGCACAACCCAGGCATTATATAATCGGTTTTCATTATCGGTGGAAAAACAGATAACGATATGAACAGATATTACAAAATTAGGCTAATATCGGCCGATATTATCGGACAGCCGATATTATCGGACATCCCTAATTGGAATCATGCCGAAATTACATTTATATATATATATATATATCCTCTCAATGTGGTATTCAATGTGCAATGCTTATAAATTAAGGCTTTACAATATTTTCCATTGCCTCTTAGTCAGAGAATGAGGAAGGGACTATTAACAAGGAAGACCTGGATACAATCTTCTCTGGGACCAGCACAGCAGAGCCAGCTGCAACACAGCCAGCTGCAACACAGTCATCCCAGCGTAGAAAGAGAAAAATGACAGAAGAGGCAATCATGGAGAGGCTGGAGGAGCTACGGAGGATCCGGGAGGAGAGACAGGCCCGTGCTGAGAACGAGGACATTGTTTTTGGCAACATGGTGGCCAGCATGCTCCAAAAACTGCCCCCACAAAAGAAGAGCAAAGCAAAGTTTGCCATCCACAAAGTATTATTTGAGCTCGAGCAAGCAGGGGAGGAGTAGTCTCACAATAAAAAAAGAAATCAACGATTTTGATGAGATTTATATTATTATTTATCATTGCAGTATATTATTATTTAGGCCTATTAGTGCAGTTATTGTTGTGGGTGGGGATTGAGGAGACCTCTTCTGACATGGTCAAACTGCCAGGGTACATGACCCAACTGTCAATCAGAGAAATGGCTGTACATTTTGAGAGAGGGAGATATAAGAACTAGAGAGCATGCAATTTCTGGGGAAATTGTGAGGGTGTGCCTGTTTGCGTTGGTTGCAGGTGGGTCCGTCCCTTTAAGTTTTTCCCTTCTAGTGATATTTTCAAGCATTTAGCCCTAGCCTACTCATAGGCTATTGCATAATTCCTTAAGAACACCCTTGGAAAGAAGCTACTGTAACAACGTTATCACTGGCAATATTTCAGATGGAATCGCGATTCAAACAGTATGTCTGCTAACTGAAAATATGCCCCCAAAAAACCTAAATAAGTTTGACATTTATTTAGTAGAAAATCGGTCATGCATAAAAAGCTCAATAGCGATCATTGTCAGTAACAACGCAAAATGCGATATAGCCCTTTGTGGAGAAGCTGCCCCGGTAAGTTGTATACTACAGTGTTCGTCTTGGTAGCTAGCGATTGCGTTGGTGGCTGGACGAATTGTACGGTACCTCCCAGAAGCGGTCTGGAACGGAAGACTACAAGGTAGCAAATTAGCTGTAGCTAGCTAGGTTTAACACTTTTGGTAACAGATACAGTAGTAGAGATGTGCCGGTGTAGCAGCTAGAGCTAACTCCTCTCTGAAATAGCAGACTACTGTTTCCGAAAGTAGATATATACTAGCTTAGCTCTGATATCAGCGTACAGTAGGCTATAGAGCTATCATATTTTAGCTGCCTACATTTCAAAATTGTGTTTCATAGCACAATGTTAAAAAAGTAAATAGTTAGCTATCACCATAGCCTCTTTGCTTGTGGTATTACAAATCGTTGACTTGCAATGTCATGTCTAATAAATACCAAAACAAACATTTATTTGTGAGGAATGGTTATTTTAACAATTGAAAACAGATGTATCACAGACCGCTGTCGCATGAGTTGCATGTCGCCCGGGCAACAGAGGGTAATGTCATGATGCTAACTACATACTACTATTTCCGAAAATATATGTACTTAATAATATCAGCATATATGATATTGTACATAACATTTCAGAATGTTGTTTTGTATGACAATGTTAAATGAGTAAATAGTTATCACCCTGGCTTCTTTGCTTCTGGCATTTCAAGTTAGCCTAGCTATCTCCCAGAAGTTAACGAGATGCTAAACGAATGTTCTTCTACAGCCTGGCACTGGCAGTCACGCGTGTTTTCGTGATGTTAGGAACGTCAATGACTGTGGCTAGCAAGTTAGCCACATTAGCTTCACTTTTCGCCACAAAAATATACTTTAAGCTTAAACCATGCATCGGAACGTAAATTCTGATACAAGCAACTCAATCGCTACCAAGACGGAACGTTTGACCGGGTCGTTCTCTATGTAGTCCAAATATTGACCGAGTTTTAGGGGTGGGAAAATAAACAATAAAAAGATAAATAATAAATATATATGTGAGATAACAAAGGTTGACGCTCCTGGGCCAGGAGCGCACACCCAATAATAGAGAGCATGTCAGTGGAGGAGGAAGTTGATTTATTAGAGGAAGAGGAATTACTAACATAATTACTGTTAGCGAGAGAGCAGGGGCACAGAAGGGAGAGACGATGGTGTGTTCGTCCTCTTAACAGGACTCAAGAGAGCAATGGAGAATATCTGCATGACTCTGTCTTTAACTACTCTAAAACTACTACTCTAAAAGTAACTCTTGAGGTCATCCCTGGTGGCAACGGCAGCTTGGGATGCCCTCGCGTTTGACAGACGCCCAATACCCATCAGGTTATTGTCCCCGGCAACCACCCGTCTCCACTCCCCTGGCTGGATCTCCTGAGCCCGCTGACACTGTCTCAGTGAAGTTTGGGGGGATATATTGTTAAGGATAGTGTAAACTGGGTGTTGAGAGGAAGAATGATACACGGTTAAGCATCGGACCAAGTTATTTGTAGTTTAATTAGTAATGATCCAAGGGGGGGGGGTTGAGTTCTCCAGAGTTGAGAGCAGGTCATCTCGAGGTCCTGATGATATACGGGGTGGGGTCTTCAAGGGGGAGGGGAGAGGGTAAGACCACTCCTAGGTCAGATGATGTGATGGGGCAGATGGGCTCCAAGGGAAAGGGGGGGCATCCAGTGAGAAGCAGGGTCTCCAGGGGAAGGGGACATCCAGTGAGAAGTCTCCAGGGGAAGGGGACATCCAGTGAGAAGGGGGGGCAGGGTCTCCAGGGGAAGGGGACATATTATCCATAGTAAGAACTGTCCGGTCTGACTCGTCCTGAAGCAGCGAAGAGTTACGTTCCCAGCATCACCTTATCTCCCAAGTTGACACTTCACAGTCAGTTTGCCTGACATCTGCATTCTTGTCCACACACCAAAGTTACATTTCAATGTTTCTTATCTGTTACTTTATTAAATCAATTGATCACATTCAATATTTGTATCTTAGTTATTAGCATTACAAAACATGTGTGTTTACATATTCATATTAGATATTGATTGGTATAGCAGCATTGATCAGCAGTATAATGCTATCATTCCCTCACAATACCTGACAGAGTAAATATGCACAAACACACATTTAACAGGGTGATGAGTTGGATTATATGAGTATAACAAGGCTAAACTTGAAGATCGTTGATTCCTATTTGATTCCTGTTGCTGCTATTACACATGAATTTATAATAATACCTAGTGGCCATGGAGTTTGCAGCATCTGTGTAACACAGGTAGTTGTGGAGAGCCACACAGGCATTGACCACATCAACCACCTTCTTTGGGTTGAATTCGATCGGCCGACCTAGGACCCTCCATCGCGCAGACATGATCCCAAAGGTGTTTTCGATCACCCTCCTGGCTCTTGAGTGCCTGTAGTTGTAGATTTTCCTACTTTCATCTAGATTGGTACCTGCGTATAAAAGTAATAGACAAGACACAATGCTTTGTATGATTTGTATGATGTCGTCAGAGGCAACTCTCATAGTTAGAGATTTATTAGAGAATATTTCAGTCTATTTTGGGGTTTAAGGGTCAATAAATAGTTAAATGTTCAGCATAATAATTTGAATAAATAAGTAATACATTTCCTGTCAACTCATTTCCTATTATTTAGCCAAAACCATAGGAAAAGGGGGAACCAATATTTCGTTCCGCTTGGGACTTATTGGGATTTACTTTTTGCCGTCCAGGTTATTTTTACCGGTGCACAAATCACAAGAGCCACACGAGGTGCTGTGCTTGGTGCCTTCAACGTTAGGGGAGTAACAACATTAATCTTACCGTAAGGACGCATCAGATTCACGTGCAGGGGGAAAGCCGCATCTCCCAAAAAGGTGTGTGGGATGGGCACTGCACTTCCAGGAAGATCGGCTGGTGGAGGAAGATCGAGTGTCCCCTGAAGAAGCCCGTGCCCAAACCGACTGGCCTAAAACGTCGCTCTGCCTCCCGTAGGCGCCAACGTCCAGCATCGTGAACCGGTACTGGGCATCGCAAACTGCCATCAACACCACGGAGTGCGTGCCTTTGTAATTAAAGTACTTGCTGCCGGCGGATGGAGGGGCTTTAATCTGAACATGCTTCCCATTAATGCAACCAATGCAGTTGGGGAAGTTCCACATCCGCCAGAAATCCCTAGCTATTTCCTGGAACCCAGCTCTGGATTGGTAGGGGATGTACTCTTCCTTCAGTGTCTTGTGTATGGCCTTGCAGACTTCGGACACGATGTTAGACACTGTGGCCGACCCAAGTCGGTAGCTAGCAGCCACACTCTGTTGTGAGCCCCCACTTGCCAGGATACGGAGTGTGACTGCCAACCTCTCTGCTACAGTCACAGGTGATGAGTGGGTGCTGGCACGCTGGATGTAGGGACGGATGCGGTGGACCAAATCGTCGAACCTACTGGCTGACATTCGGAAGTATTTGAAGTGCATTTCAGGGTCCATTTCCCTCATCTGCTTTACAAGCAGATACTCTCTGTGATTCTCTCGAGTCCTGTTAAGAGGACGAACACACCATCGTCTCTCCCTTCTGTGCCCCTGCTCTCTCGCTAACAGTAATTATGTTAGTAATTCCTCTTCCTCTAATAAATCAACTTCCTCCTCCACTGACATGCTCTCTATTATTCTTATATCTCTCTCAAAATGTACAGCCATTTCTCTTATTGACAGTTGGCTACAAAGCGTTAACAATGTAACGTAATGTAATGTAATAGAAATGAATGTAACGGTAAAATGATTGTTTACGTCGTCCGCCTACGTCGAGTGTCACGCGAACTTTGAGCACAGGCGACGGTTTGCTGAAGTGTAAATGCAGCAGCCTGAGCGACACTTTTTTTTCCGTCTGCGACCTTTTCAAAAGTGTCGGCGACATAAATATAAATTGGGCTTAAGGGATATTAATAATTAAATCATTGTTTATAATACTTCACACAACATGACTCATTGTGTAGTGCTTCACATAATAAAGGAAATATGATGGCAATACATGTGTTATGTGTTTGTTAGACACAAAATACTAATGTATGTATCATAGAAACCTCACAAAGTTACCTGGATGCTATTCACAAATGCATGCGACACGTGGCCTACTGTGTTGCACGTAAAATATTACCACATGTATGGACTACTACTCGGCAGTGTTCGTATTTAAGCTGATTGTATTGTCTGGGTTAACAGCGACCAATTTAAATATTACTTTGCAATATGTGGTGTCATTACGGGGCTGTGATATTGTGGTTAATATGGCTATTGCCTTGAGACAACTCCAAATACGTGATGAGTAGCCTACATTCGGCTAGTGTCAACGGTAACTAGTTGATTCAGAAGAACCAAATCAAAATGTTGCCTGAAGGCCAAAGTATTTAATAAATTGGTGACTAGATTCCTAAAATTCCCATGTGCTTCAGTAGCTCAAGGTGTAATGCAAAAGACTTCAAAGGTAGTTGTGTTTTTGCTTGTGGGATCTAATCCCACTTGAATCTTTTATTTTCTTATCTTCCATTTATTATGGGGTGAACGGCTGTAATGTAGTGCTCACTACATTTGTTTAGAATGAAAATTATGAAATGAATTGATTTCAAAAGATATAGCGAAGAAACACTCAGCCATTGGCTACACTAAATTCCATAGGAAACTAATGTTTCCATGTTGTGTTACGCATATTTTAAACGTATTAACTGGGTTAGCAGCGACGTTCTTAGTATGAATTTTTAATATGTGGTGTCAGAAGGAGCTTTGATGTTGTGGTAAATACGGCCATTGCCACCAAACAACCCCAAATACGTGATAAGTAGCCTACATTCGGGTAGTGTCCATGGGAACCAGTTGACTCAGAAGAAGCCAAATCAAGATGTTACCTGAAGGCCAACGTAGTTAATAAATACGCAACGATTTGGGAGATTTTTCAGAGCTGGTATAGCTCGCAGTGTAAAGCCACGGGCGCTGGTGAATACATATTTTTGCTCTAGTGCGATCGAATCCCACTTCATGCGAGCCTTCAAATGTTTTATTGTCTCCATTTATTTTGTCGCGAATGGTAGCCTAATGTCGTGCGCACGTAGCCTAAAGGCTTACGTTCACATTTGCCGCACCAAATATGAGATCCGACTTCAAAATCACCAGTAATATGTTTGTGAATTTGTGACGAATCTGGTGATAGAGGCAGACTGATAGGTGCACGCACAGCTGGGGAACCAGTTGAATTGGTAACCACTAGGGACATAACACCGGGCCACCACAGGCTACGCTACTGTACCATATGCTACCACAACTTTTAGCTTCTAATATTACTGGTATTTCTCCCTTTAGGTTATTTTCAGTTGTTAGGCGATTTATTCGGTAGACTGTGTTCACGTTATTATTTCAGATACACATGGTCGATAAATGATTACTGGTTTACATACAACCACCAAAAAACTGCAGCCATGTCTACTTTAACACCATTGTCTTCTTTCAGGATGCAAACAATGCAGCGAAGCCTACACAGCAAAATCGCTAGTGTTAAATCAACTCTGAGAGTGTCAAATTTAACACCCAGAAAGTGTGAATATGCATCCACTATTTTGGGTGTTAAAGTAACACTTTTGAAAGTGTTAATGATTTTACACTCACACAGAGTTAATTCAACACTAAAACGAGTTGAAAATCAACACTGGCCAACACTGAGTAGTGTTAATAATACTCTACACTAGTGTCAGTGTTATAGAATCCACACTGCCAGACTACACTGAGCAGTGTTAATATTACACTAGAAACTACACTGGACTCCAATTTATCAACACTTACAGGTGTTAAAAAAATAACACAGAGGGTGTAGAATGTTGTGGACCCACCCACCCTCCTCCCCAGCCAAAACCACAATACAAAAGGCAATACAAGAAGAAATCATTTCACAAAATATTGTGTATTGAAAGCACAGGTACAGCACAAATGCAAAACGGTCTTAAATACAAGTACAGCATGGAGTCACACAAAAATAGAGTATGGGACAATAAACATTTGGTCGTCAGAGTCATTTGAAAATTGCCTGTCATACGGCCTGTAGTACGTCAGATCATCTACACACAGCAGCACAAAGACATTGTTTTTCTCCTCAATGCTAAATGCATTTAAGTGATCATCAAAATACATTGTTGAGACAGCACAAGTTAGAAGATAAGCACTGTCATCTTTAACAATAACACTGACAATCCTGTTAAACAAAGGCATCTCATTTTCAACAACAGAACATACATACATCCCAGGCTGATACTCTGTGCCATAGCTTTTGACCCAGGAAGTTGTGGAAACACATGACAAATCGAAAGTTTCATTCAGCGCCTCACTGCCCTCCAAACTGCTGACCAAGACTTCTGTAATGGGGCCGAATTGGAATCTTTTAAAATAAAAACCTTCAAAATGAAAAGCCAGTTGATTCTGATGTCTCTTTGCCAGTGTTTTTGTGATGTTTTTAAAGTTCTTCACAGACCTTTTAAAAAAGTTGTGCTTGCCTTCAAACCTCATGCACCATGTGTGTAATAGTGGCCCAATCTTTCTAATACACCTTGGGTAATGTATCATGTAGTGGTGCTTTGGAAGCAGATTTCGCTCTGGAAACACAGATTTAAAAAGCTTGTGATGAGTGAAAATCAGATGTTTCAAATAGTAAGTCATACCATGGGTTACAATAGGTGAAAAGACAATGTTGACAATTTGTATTAAGAGGAGCAGCAAGTTCCAGCAGCTATCATTCCTCCCAACTAAATCTCCAAACATCAATGGGGTATTGCGCAAGAGGCACCATGACTGAACAGCACTAAGGCCAAGATTGTTGCTATCATTATCCAATTTTACCCCACTTGGCCTGTTTTTTCTCTGTGTAAATCCATAGTTAAAGCTCATGATTCTTTCTGACAATGAGCTTACAGATATCGAGTTCTTTATCAAGTACTGAAACACAAGCTTCAACTCGTACTGCACCACTCCTTCCAGTAGATCATGCATTATATCTACAGCGTAGTTGTCTGAAGTGTGGAACAGCTGGAGGGAATTGAGAGGACATGCTTTTTTCACACCAAATGTTGAGGCCAAAGCTGGATTTTGTTGTACGGCAGCACAGTGTTCTGAATGAAGGGCTTTAGAACGTAGAGTTAAACCTGGATGATCTTCACTGAAAACTGATTGCATCTCTCCCTTTTCAGTTAAACAAAAGCGACAACAGTACTTTGCACTAAACGATTCGACAAAACCAAAAAGGCCGTGTATAGCCAAGTTGTCACCTGTAACCTGAAAAACTGAACCTTTCAAAGGTGTGGGTTGAAAGGGCACCTGCATTCCTTCAGCCTCTAACATCTTTAAATCATTGAGAAGTGGCTTTAGAATGGGATCAAACCCATATTTCTTTAAATCCTCTGAGTGAAAGAGGGCAACAAGATGTATGTTCATCAACACAGAATTAAGCTTCGGGGACAGATTTCTCAAAATAAAATAAATGCAGCCAAGTTTGTGAATTCCCTTTTTTGAGCCTAATGGATTAGCAGTTTCAAAATCATCGTAGTAGAGCTGTATCTGCAAAGCATGTTCTAGTTGTGAGAATAAAATGTGGTTCCTGAAGTAGGAGCCATCATTTACATCTCTGTTAAAAACCCTCCTGGTGTGGTTTAGTTTTTTGGAAACTGTTACAAAGTTCACTGTTCCTAAACATAGATGAAAGAGACCCCATGATTGGTACATACATGAACTTGTTGTTTACAGGAACTTGCCTGTATGTTCCTGTTGTTCTATCTCTGCGTGTATCAAAACGCACACCAAGAATATACTCCACTGGTTCCACTATTTTCCATTTTTCTTCTAAGTGCTTCTTTCGTTTAGATTCTGTGTTAAGAGATGAAAATTGATTTTCAAGCTGACCAAAACAGTCCTGAACTTTTTCTAATGTTTCTCCGGATGCTTCAGATGACAAACTTTCAACAACAGTTTCTTTTGCATGGGCATGGATGTCATCGACCAGTTCCTCCATTGAACCAACTAAACACTGCACCGTACTTTCAGGAACTCCTGAGGCTTGCAGTTGAGCAATAACAGAGCTGCACATGTCTAGTATTTTCGTGTTATCCATTGGAATGTGTGTGACAGTCGCAGGAGGATCTACATTAAGTTGTTGTGAAACAGAAGCTCCAACATTAGTTGCAGGACCAAACTCAACATCACTGACGGAATCTGAATCACCACCATCCTTATGTGCTCGAGATAAGTGCCGCTGGTAACCAAAGTATGTGCAAAAAAAAATGAACAACCAGCCTCTCCACAACGCAAACGCAAAGACCTTCCTGGGTACAATCCATGCTGAAACTTCAAATGTCTACATAACAATGAACCATTTCTGTGCTGTACCTTGCAAATGTAACATGTGAACATTTCAAGTCAGAAATTAGTTCCTCTTCAAAATGAACTGTGAAGAAGTCTTGCTCGAATTTCCTTCACCCGAGGACTCTCCTTCACACTGCCAACGTCAATGCCATACACGGTTGTCTGGATGAAGGTGTAGAAGTTGCACAGCGCCTCATCGTAGGACACAGCAAAAGCAAAATGTGCCTTGAAGAGCTCGTCAAAGGCAGCAACTCCAGTCTGTGTCTTGGAGGGAATGGCCTTTTGGTCCAGGATGATGTAGAAATTCTGGATGCTGTTCTCCAACACACATGAGAAAGGGCTGAGCAGGACCAGTTTCCTTCAGGAAGGTCTCCATGCTTCTCCCCACCTAAGAGAGAGGGAGAGAATGAATTCCATGGAATAAAATGTCGGGATTTGGTGCGGAATGCCAGCACTGTTTCCTAGAATTCGAGAATTGAATTGCTTGAATCTTCAAGCAAAATTATTAATTAATTATTATTAATTCATTTCATTAGCAATTAATTTCAAATTAGGACAAAGCTGAACTTGTTAGAAAGAAGAAATCTGTTTCAAAAGAAGAAATCTGCTACACCCCATGTCACAAAATGACTATCAGCCCTTGAGAACCCAATACTACTAAAATACTTTAAACACAATTCTGAGAACAGACCTTAAGGAACTTCACCAGGCGGACAGCAGCATCTGTTGCGCTGATCTTTGCAGACTTCTTGCCCTTGGATGTTGGCGGCAACAGGTGAAGCAACAAGCAGATGGCGGCAACCTCACAGTCCCATACTACAGAAAAAAAAACACCATTGCAGTTACCTGAATTACTTTACCAATGTCTTCTCAATGTTCACTTACAGAGACTCTGAATTGGCTCTAGATAGCTTTGTTGACTGTTAATGTTAAATGAAAGGAAACTGCCTGAAAAAAACAATTTTAAATCAGCAATCTTACAGAACAGAAGCTTGAATTTGTGACAATATTAATTTAAAGTCAGAACATTGAACGTTTTAGAATACTTTTTCTTTCAAAAATGAGTGCAGGAAATTCAATTTATTGTAATATACATTGGCTAAAAGCAATTGGGTTGAAATTAAGGCACTTGGGGTATTATCTTTACATTTTGGTATAGGTATATTTAAGCACTATATGTATTATAATAACTATCAATATGAGGACAACCTGGGCTACAAGTATTATTTGTGCTGCAGTGATGTCATTTTAATGTAAAAAAATTGTGATGCACAATAAATACAAAAAAGAAAACAAACTGGATCACAGATACAGTCCCCTCCATAAGTATCGGAACAGTGAGGCCAATTCCTTTATTTTTGCTGTAGACTGGAAACATTTGCGTTTGACACCAAAAGATGATATGAATATGAATATGAGACAATAGCTCAACATTTCAGCTTTCATTTCCAGGTATTCACATCTGGATCCGATACACAACTGAGAAGATATCATTATTTGTAAAGGAACAGCACATTTTTAGGCGAGCAGAAGTATTGGAACAGATAGACTTTAAATAAATTAAAGTGAATAAAACATACTATTTTGTCACAAATCCTTTGCTTGCAATAACTGCATCAAGCCTGTGACCCATTGACATCACAAAACTTTTGTATTCTTCTGTTGTGATGCTTTTCCAGGCTTTCAACGCAGCCTCATTCAGTTGTTGTTTGCAATTGCCAGTTCGATAAAAATCTATTTAGAATAGGATTAGAAAGTAACAGACAGCATATATCCATACAAACAGGCCCGGATTAACCCCTTAGGGTGCCCCAGGGTGACTTCTGTCAGAGATATTAATCTATCAAGCATTGCACAGTCAGTCGGTGAACAAGTTAAGAATGCTTTATTGCTTGCGGCCACAAGGAGACAAAAACATCACACGCCATTGTGCTAGAAATTTGTCTGACTAGCAACAGTTGTTGCTAGTCATTTTAAACACCAGCGCTCAGGACTGTAATTGGCTAATACAAAGTATTTAAATGTTCCATGGCTCTTCTTCATTGGCTCCTCTGCATAGACCTGGCGCGCGTGTGTGCGTGCGTGTTTGAGTGTGTGCATGTGTGCTCTTTGACCCCTGTAAGCCTTCACCACTTCTTTTATGGCCTCTCTTGAAAGATAATGGTCAAGCCCAGGTCCCCTTGTTTATGTAAGCCTAGTGTTACCCAGAGTTCAGATTTGGGGCTAGGCCTCTCCCCACACACAAGGAATATTGTAACACAGAATCATTCTTATACAGGATAAATATGTTACATCTTCAATTTTCCCTACATATCCCTCCTGTTTAACCTGAATAAAATGTGTTATTCCAAAACCACACCAACGCACAATCAATAAAGTCAAAAATACATAAAATCAAAATAATTCATAAAAATCAAAATAATTCATAAAAATCCAAAATGTGTAAAAATCGATAAGACTACACAGCAATATAGTCTAGTAGTGTGAATTAACTCGACACAACGGGAAACCCATGGTATTGGGATAAAACCCGTCATCACTCAGCAGTGGTTATTTGACGTCTGATGCATTGGACCTCATCTCAGATCTCCTTCACACAAAATCAAATAGAAACAAAGATTGCAACAAAGAAATCAATACAGAAATTATCAGGATATGAACATGCCTTGTTGTCTACATGGTCACCTCTAAAACCAAACATTCAGTAAACTTTCAGTCAGGTTTTTCTAAGACAGTCTATACAAGGCCCTGATTGTGCTCTTCCTCTGGTGATAAGCAGTTCTCTCCTAGGTCAGGGAGCCATAAAACCTCCCCCAAAGGTGATCTACTGAGAGCAATCAGGCCTTTAGGTCAACAGACATTTTCTCCAGCTCTTTTACAACCGCTGCATGATAAGACATCTCTTTGGCACATATCCTGAAAAGTCCTTACATGCTCTCAATTTCTGTTTCTTTTCAAATGAATATCAACTTTCTGTAGTACAAACAGGTTTCTCAAAAACAAAACATTAAGCTTTAATGCAACTCCAAAATAATACTTCATCAAGTCACATCAATGAAACAGGATTGTTATCACTTCTTCCGACAGTCTATAACTGTTCTCAAACTTCTGCCCTGGAACATAACAATTCAACTGAAACATCTTTACGTAACTGGTAGAGCGTATCATGATAGGAGTGTTTGTACCTCAATTTTATTCCACAGAAAGGTTTCCAACTTATCTCAAGATTAAAACTTAACTTCTGAATCTATTTACTATTTGCATTGTCATCAATGAAACTGTTAAATCATTATATCCGTAATCATAGCACCATTTAGTTCATACGTATTTCAACATACAAAACGTCATTTCCAAGACAATTCCCATTATTATCACAAAGTCCAATTTGCTGAAACGGATGCCATGATTGTGTATGCATGGTGATTGTGTAATCTTCTCATAGAAAATGTAGTCTAGTTGATTCAAACGGCGACCTCAACACACTGTACTATAGGCACAGCGCGGAGTTCTCCTTAAATTGACATCATCAACCAACATGCACGCTCGACTCACGTGTACTATGCCATCTCCTCTGAAACTAACCAGGAATGACCCTGTTCACCTCTGTCATTTCCAGGACTATGTTTCAAATCCACCCCCACAATCCAGTCTCCTTAGGTCAGTGACCTCTCACTGGATTGGGACAGCATCTCTCGCCTGTCTGTGAATTTCAGAACATAGACTTCACAGTATTAAAGTTACATTCTCACAGTGGTCAGTTGAAAGCAACTGACCCCTCGCTCCATTCCTGAATCTTTACATTTCTTTAGCTCAAAAGAAGTCCATGCATACCTTGTTCTCTCTCAAATAGGGTATGCTAAAAAAGTTTTTCTTAAAGTTTTTATCCTTGTATAGTTTGTAAATCCATTTGCCATAAACACTTTCGTTATCACCATCCCTCCTGTTTGAGACATGATTCATCCCATGGCTCAAATCAGCACATAACGAAATAGATTCTTCAGTAACATAAATTCCTCCGGTTAATTTACATAACCCACCAGTTTGGTGACACTTCCTGCATATCTCTCAAGAGAGTCACATCCACATTTCCTAATGTTAAGACACCTGTATGGCTGCCTCTTCTGCGCCACATCAGCTTTAGTATCTCCAGAAAAATAAAATCAATGTTATCAGTATGAACTTCTAGTAGAGCAAACAAATTAATCAATATCTTCCCTTGCAGATCATTTCATATTTTAACCATAGAGAACAGTAAATGAAGAGGCTCTTACATTGTCAAATAGGTCACCCATCCTTTCTACCTTTCCCTGCTTACTGTATCCTAGCCTATTTAGTTCACACCCTAAGTCTCTGTTTGCCGTTGGTTTCTTCACTGAGGTTGAGACGGGCCTTCAAGAAAAGACTCCCCTTTGTAGTCAGACTTGGGCCTTAAGAGACGGTGGTGAGTAACTAATCTGACCCTATATTAATGTCCCTAACTTTCATACAATGTGACAAATGTATCCAAGACGTCCTCTCCGCTATTTTGACTGCAGTGGGTGTGGTGAGCAGTACCTGATATGGTCCTTCCCACCTTGGCTGGACCAGTTCTTTCTTTTGATATCTTTAATCAATACACAATCTCCTCGTTCAACTCCTCCACTTTGGTTTACTGCTTCACCTGGAACAGAACTTAGCAAAGGATATCTCTTTTCTAGTTAGTATTGTATAAAACCTGTTAACGTCTTGATCCATCTCTTCATCATGCTATGTGAAAGGTTTAAGTTGTGGTATCACCTATGATCTTCCATAATTCAAATTATTTGATATTCAACTCCTATTAGTCATGCCAGAAATTACAATCTGCTTCCTTGTTTCCTTCTTTAGAAAATCAACTGTTAGTCTAATTTATTTCACTTCAAAAAACTTCTTTCTTTCTTTTAAAACTGTTAAGTTTAAGACCTATATTGTTTCAGATTCCTCTATTTTTCTATGATATGATAAAAACCATTGTAATTATCCCAAACCAGAATTTAATCTGTATACCTCCTATATGAAATATAGACCAAATAATGTAGCTATTAACCAAACATTTTTATTTTTTTTATTTAATATGTTCTATAAAAGGTCAGATAGGTAGAACTTCCTAACCTGCTTTGGCTGCAGTCCAAAACAAGCTAATTAGCACAAACCATCATAACCACAATTTCAGACTTAATGAGTCTTCTCAAATGATGCACTAATACCACTCATAAAAACATCCTTATCACAGCCCAACTGTTCATCCCAAACATTGTGTCAGGCTCCTGATAAAACATCCATATAAACTTTAAATCAAAATGACAATCAAACTCCAAATAAAAGTATATTTGAGTTATGTTCTCTCTTATTGTTAACCAAATTGCATCCAATACCTTTATCAAAACTCTTTAAAAACCCTAGATTGTACTATTTTGACTTAAAATGTTCAATGTACCTTCAAAGTATATGCATATTTCCTTTTTCAGAACATCAGTGTTTAAACTAATCATCTCTTCTCATTCATAAAACGTTCTTTTGTTTCATTCCATAACCTTCCATGATCACTCTAAACCGATATTTCATGTAACCATCTAATCACTTCACCATTTTTCACATATATTTCCTCAAACCAAAATAAAACACTTGTGAAGAAGAACCACCCAAAATAACCCAAACTGGAAAAATCCATCAATTGGTTCCATGTCAATGGATATTTGATGTACACGTTATTTAAGTCAGACAGTAATAAAGTTACTATTTCAAATCAAATCAAACCCCTAAACAAAAGACATTCCCTTTCTGTAGACCTACTGAACACAAAAACTTCCCATAAGTTTCCTAGGTTGCAATAATCGAATGAATCTCGCCGTTTGATTTCAAAATTAGCCTTCTACTAATTATCTGTAATCAATATTTGAATTTGCTTTAAACTATCGTTATCAAACATTGTTTCATGAAATCCATGTTTAGGTTAAAACTGCTCTTAGCAATTCATGCTAGAATTAGGCTACCACTCGTCACGTCAACCAAACAATGCCCTTAAGACAAAGGAAATAACTCAAAATGCTCCCTTTTCTTTTTAAACCTTTAAATTCACAATTTAACAAGTGTAACATAAGCCCGCAAAACACAAAACCTTACTCCTTTTGAATGTTCCTATTATCCAGTCATTTCGCTCTCAGCATGCAATGCACGGATCTCCAATCTAAAATGTGCGGACCAAAAACCCTAAATGAAAATATTTAATTTGAATATTTTGTAGTTTGTATATGGTTTAATGTAACACTTCTCACTTTTTCAATTTTAATCTTAGTTTTTTACTCAATCAACCCAAATAGGGACATTGCCTATATATCTATCAGCGCGCGTTTCAAACTTGAATCGCTGTCAAAACCTTTAAACGTTTTTATTTTCTTTGAACAACACAGCTGCTTGGCGTTTACCTTTTATTCACTTAATTTCACATAAGTATAACTTTTCCAATTTAATTAGAACCTATTCATGAACCAGGAGATTAGTTTATGCATTGTTATTGAATACCGTCACACATCAAAGATTTGCCGTTTATAGGCTATAGAAGTTCCGGTCGGAGGGCTTAAAGAACCCTGCCTGTTTGACTAGGTTTTATAACAAATGTTGATCAAGCATTTGTTAACCACCCAACTTTGAATTCATCCAAACAAACACATCTCTCAGCATTTAATACTCACATATTGATGCAGAATTACACCCTCTGGGAATTCACCTTTGTGAGATCTCAACGAAACGGGACAATAGCCCCCCCTTTCTCCATTCCTCCTCGGAATTTCTGTAACTCATATAATGTACTCAAACAACCAAAATCTTGTTAACAAATGTATCAAAATACTCATCACGTCACGTATCATCTTTCAAGAGTAACCAAATTAGTATATCAAATTTGCCTCATTCGTATAGTATAAATTTGGTATTTTCAATCTTTCTATTTCTCTATTAATCTGTGCATGTGTCTACTCAATATAGATCTCAAATGTCAAGCTGTAATTCTTTCATTAGCCTGAAGCCCGCCATCGCTGTTGAGTCTGTAAACTTGTTAGCTACAATCTCGTTGCCATAGTTGCGAATCTAACTTCCTGGATTATTCCCTGTCCCAGGACAGAACAGAATGCATTTCCTCCACTGGAGAATAGTTAGCCATTAGCTATTAGCTGACCAAGCCACATCATGGATCTTTTCCTCTCAGATCCCAAAGCTATCCTAGCAAGTTGTAAAAGCTACAAAGACCGCGTTCAACAGACAGCGGACTGGCAAATTCGGTCGAATCATGTCAGCCTTCTGATTTCTTTCTAGGGTCAATTCTACCCTCTTACAACATCTAGCCTAAATCAATTACCCATGGTTATATTTACAACAAAACCTAATATTAACAATTCTATCAATTATTTCAATTTTAAACATAAAATGTGGTGCAAAGTCTACATATGCACCTAAAATTAGGCTACTCGTCAGAGATGTTTACACATGTCTGAGTTCTGGTCGGACAAGCCTTCAACTAGTCCATTTGATTAGGTAAATATTAGTGCCACCAAACTCATACATTTCCGCAAAACAACCTCAGCAGCATCAAACACATAGTACCATTTCAATTTCAACAGAAAAATTGGGCCTCAAAAACAATCTCAGTCTCTCCGACTGGTTCACCTTGTATACACTTCAGCCTCGTGGACTGGTTCATCTTTTACGTGCGGCACGGAGATATCTTTTACCTGTAGCCTTCTCAATAGGGCTGTGGACCGGTCCGTTCACTTCAATGGCTTTCTACAGAACTTAGCAAACTAGGATACTAACGCTGCTTCCCAGTACCCTGGCGCCATATCTTAGTAAACGTGACTCCTGTGATTAGCCTGTACCATCTCACAACTAGGACCTGAATTAAGCAAATGCGAGAGATAGAATTGCACGTAATTTATCTTTAACTTAAAAATCGAGAGTCCAAATTCTACATTGTACACTGAAAAAGTCCTATCTTCTCAGCAACAATAAACACACAAATGTAGAACTCCACTCTAATGGCATTCAAACCTAGGCTACCATGTAAATTACAATTCCCAATTAATCAGCAATAACAATCCGTTCTTATGTGTCAAATTCAACCAATACACATCTACAGGTCAGGATCCAATCTGAGTTTAATACACGACTTCACAGCGGAGTATTTCATCCAACTATGTTTTACTGCACTGGCATTCCCACAGAAATCAGCAATAATCTGTCCATTTGGTTAGGTATTTAACTACCACCTAACTCAGACTTATTTCAAATATCTCAGTTCAGGTCGGTCAGGCCAACTAATTCTGCTTCCCGGATTTCCCGGCGCCATTTCTTAGCAAAACATACAGTCTATTTACTTCACCGATCTTTCTGCTCCTGATACGTCACAGATCACGGATCTCAGTAAATATGACGCCCTACTCGCTGCACTGGATTTCCACCAGGTCTTAGCTGATAGGGACCAGAGTGCACCTTTAACGACTACACTATGGAGTTTTAAAAATCTAACACAAAAGTCGACTATATATATATATACAATTTATTCTTACCTTGTCCATCAAAAGCTGTGCCTCTCATAGCTAGTCCAGAATTCCGTCACCTTTCCACTATCCCCCAGAAAAAAATAGGCCTCTTTTTAAACAGCTATGTTTAGCTGCGAGGTTCTCCACCGTCATGCACGTCTGCATGATTTCAATTCTTGGTTATGGATGTGGAAAGGATGTTGAAATCCGGCTCTCGAAGGACCAAGTTGTCAGAGATATTAATCTATCAAGCATTGCACAGTCAGTCGGTGAACAAGTTAAGAATGCTTTATTGCTTGCGGCCACAAGGAGACAAAAACATCACACGCCATTGTGCTAGAAATTTGTCTGACTAGCAACAGTTGTTGCTAGTCATTTTAAACACCAGCGCTCAGGACTGTAATTGGCTAATACAAAGTATTTAAATGTTCCATGGCTCTTCTTCATTGGCTCCTCTGCATAGACCTGGCGCGCGTGTGTGCGTGCGTGTTTGAGTGTGTGCATGTGTGCTCTTTGACCCCTGTAAGCCTTCACCACTTCTTTTATGGCCTCTCTTGAAAGATAATGGTCAAGCCCAGGTCCCCTTGTTTATGTAAGCCTAGTGTTACCCAGAGTTCAGATTTGGGGCTAGGCCTCTCCCCACACACAAGGAATATTGTAACACAGAATCATTCTTATACAGGATAAATATGTTACATCTTCAATTTTCCCTACAACTTCACATGAAGTGCCCCTGTGTCCGTCAGCTTTACACCAAAAAAAAATCACTATGGCATAAAGGCCACAGATTTACAAGAAAGTACAGACTCACCACACATACTACAGAAAAATGTAGATCCAACCAAAAATCAGAAAGCAACCCCTATTACCATAACGTAATGAGGAATATGAATACATGCAAAACCATAAACCCGATGACGACTGTTGCACACACATAAGAAAAAGAACGTGTTTTTTTTATCAGCAGTAATACACCGCCTACTGAAATAAACAGTGCAATCCCACACCTTCCTGACGTCACAGCAGCAGATAGCACATCACAACCACAGCGTCAAATGGCAGCAAACAGCTGATAGACATAATGGTAAATAGGCCTTACCTTTATAACTTCTTTCTCACTTTCCTGCTGGCAAAGTCGTTCAGCAGATCCTCAAAGTCCATTTGTTTAACCAGTTCCGATTCAATGGCCATCAGGGAGAGGGCAGACAGACGCTTCTGTCCCATGGTTGTCCTTAGTTCGTTTTTAACCCTTTTTAGTTGAGAGAAGGATCTCTCGCCCTCGCAGTTAGTAACTGGCAGGGTTAAAAACAGCCGAAGTGCAACAAACACGCCGGGGAAAGTTGTCTGTATGCCATTTTTTCTGATTATTTGAAGCATCTCCTCAGGTGAACGGGTTGCCTCCTCCCGCACAAAGTTTTTGAACTGAAGTAGTTCATCGCTAAAGCTGTTGTCAAGATCGTCTGGATATGTGGAGGAGAGCGCAGCTGCACGTTTACGCACACTATCACTGTCAATGTCCGTATCGAACAACACACCAAACAGGCCGTTTAGCTCCCTGTATGCGTCAGTGCGCTTCGCTAGACATGACAGCAACCTGTCAATGATCACAGTGTAGCATTCCACTTTGAACTGATCACTCCCGGTTAGCACTGTATCGTTCTCCGTTGACTCATCTGCGAACGCTTTTCTCTTTTTCCCCCGCTGCGTCTCATGGTGGTAGTTGTGCGTCACCCCTTTCACTTCCCGAGCAGCATTTTCAAACATAGGAAATTTATCTCTGAGTGAGGCCACAAACACATGCAGAGATTCCAGTAGTCGTTGTGCAGTAGCTAGATTTATGTCAGGCTTTTGCAACGTGTCACTTCTGGCTTTGAATCTACTCAGCACCGTATCCCATAGATTCACCATTATTGCAGTCTCTAATTTATCAAGTTTGCGACAGAGCGCAGCAGCCTCGCGCTTGGCGCAATCTTTTTCATCTGCGTCTGCTGCCAACCTTCCAAATGCCTCTCTTATTGCACTGTAGTTTTCTTTCAACGCTTTAGTAGAGTCAGCCCTACAACTCCATCTTGTGCTGGACAGTGATTTAAGGGTCCTGCTGATTTTTACATCCTTGTTGTGAAATATGCGATTCCAACGGTGAGGGGAAGCCGCACAAAATGCATACAGTGACTGAAGTAGATCAAAGAAATCACTTGCATCTTTACAGCTATTTTCAATGCTGTTCACACCTACAAGATTAAGCGAATGACCAGCGCAGGGCACATAATGAATGAGGGGATTTGCTTGTTTCAGATGCGCCTGAAGACCGTTATATTTTCCGGACATATTACTTGCATTGTCATAACTTTGTCCCCGGCAATCTGACAGGTCTAACCCGAGATCATTCACCATTTTGACCACACATTCAGCAAGACTTGCTCCGGTGTGGCTGTGAATAGGCTCGAAACCAATGAATCGCTCCACCACTTTTCCTTCCTCGCTGACAAATCTAAAAATGAATGTCAGCTGGTCAACGTGCGACAAATCAGGGGTTGAATCTACGATGATTGAGAAGTACTTAGCATGCTGTAGTTCGGCTGCAATGGTTTTTTTTACTTTCTCCAAAAAGTTCCAAAAGTCCGACGTAATTGCCATTACTAGATGAGCCCAAAAGCTCATTTTCACCCCTGAATGCTAAGCCTCTCTCACTCAAGAACTTGATGACAGCCACAATGCGTCGCAACACCTCCTTCCAATATTTCCCCTCCGCATCTCGCTGCCGCCTGAGCGACGCATCCACTGTGCCCACATTGCTCGATCTGCGCAATAAGGCAAGCATGCTGTGCCGATGGTTTGCACTCTTCTCGTGGTCCGAAATACGCTCAGGATGTCTCCAGTCACAGAAACCAGACGTAAAAGCATTATGCTGTGATGATAGGAGTTTACAGGCAAAACAGTAGACCATACCTGCGGATGGTGAATAAATCAACCCGTCTCTTGGCACTATCTCCTTGTTTGGCAGGCAACAATGCAACAAATCATTTGTAAGAGCCCGCGTTTTACCTCCAAGACCAATGTCCCGCACAGATGCCGGGTATTTGGGAGCCCTGTTCTGGAAGGCAGCAGCACCTTTAGAAATAGCCATTTCGACAAGTTCCTCCGTGATTTCTCCCCATAGTCCAGGGTCTGATGAGATAGTTAAATCCTCCGGCGGCTGCCGATCGTCCGTTACATCCCCATGGACCTCGTCCTCCCGATCACCCTCGTCCTGACTGCCTCCATTCACGACAGAAGCCTCGGCTGCCTGAGCCGTGTCTGTCGGAGCTTCATTAACGCCAAGGTTAGCATCGTTGCTATCAACACCAGTTGGTTTGCGCATAAAAAAGCTTCCGATTGATGGGACATTTTGAATTGCGGCTAAGTGTCGCAATTCTTTCTCTTTTTTTAGCTTTCTTTTTGTGAAACCGCTTTGCTGAAGCCTGTCCATTTTTGAATTTTTTGTTTACATATATTTTCGCGCCGCTGCCGCTGCGTTATTGTGGACTCGTCCATGATTGGGGGGAGGGGGGCCCTTAGCTTACACCCAAATAACAATTATTTTTTATTAATAATCCTATCAGTGGTTAATTTTGTATGTGTTTGTATCTCTTCTAGTGTATTAGGCCGATATAAAATATAACAAAAATATGTTAAGGCTCTGGTCATTGTCCTGATCATTTGGTGCCCATCATTTGGTGCCCCCCATTGGCTCAATTTGGCTGGTGCCCCAGGGCACTCGCCCGACTGTATACATGGATAATCCGGCCTTGCATACAAAAGCAAAGTAACTACGATTTTTCGAATTTTTTAAGCCTTTATCAACTGCACAACATAACATTAACCGAGTTTGACTTACCGCAGCGCTTAGAAAGATGGCTACCGAAAGTTCTGGATCAGCTCTGGATGGCGCTTCTTTGCCGGAAATGCGAGGGTGTGGTCAATTTAACACTCACGGTGTAGAATCCCCCTAACGACCAAAATCTACACCAACACTTTCATCAAAAAACTCTCTTAGTGTACATTTTTATCTATTAAGTGTTAAAATAACACTGCACCCTGTTGATAAACACCAACACTGAAAAAGTAACACCGGCAGTTTTGCTGTGTAGAGTGGGCAAGGGGTACACTCTTGAATAGTGCTTCAGCAGACGGCCTGATAGCTGAAGTATCAGAGTTCATCCAGGAGATTTGCACCTATGGCCGGCATGCACAAACAGGTGAGAACCATTTCAGTGGGGGTGGGTGCTCACAGCTCAGCTAGTCCTTTGAGTTGTTTCACACATCGTTCTGTTGCTGCCCATTGCAGTTACCATTGTTCAGTAATTTTTGTGTCCATTGGTGTTAAATTCCAGTGGTATTTAACAGTGTATGCCTGGAGCGTGTGCAAGTTACAGTGTCTTAAATGTTCTAAGCACAGCATTGTATTATCGTTGCAGCCAGTTCCAGTTACCAGGCTCCATTGACTTGGACTGGAGCAATGGGGGCTCCTCATTATCACATCACCGGAGAGCAACTGAGGTTTCTCATGTCCTGTGCTTTCAGCTTCTCTCAGATGGCCAAGATCCTCCATGTGTCCCGTTCTACAGTGAAACGGCGCCTACGGTCAGTTGTGCTTGGGGTTAAATGCTATGAAAAGCAAATCTTTTAAATGCATGCTTTCCACAGTTTGTAGACATGAGTTCAATTCAAGTCCTATAGTGATACATAAGTGTTGAGGCCCTGTCTGAGTATTTGTTTCAGTTATCTGCATCGACGAATACAGAAGTTGACCCTATAGTGTTCAACAATTTGGAAGAAGTTGAACATAGTCTTAGAGCTAGATCTTCAGCTGTGGACTCAGAATCAACGTGAGGGACATGACGCCCTTCAGGTTTGTACTTCAAACAAAAATTCTTGTAAATAAGAATGAATCAAAGATTATTTTAAATTATACTAGTTGTTCTTTTGTGATTGGCATTCCTTTAGTATATGGATAGAGAATACTTAAAAGGTTCATCATATTTCAATATGTAATCTCACATTAGGTTGACAGAGAGTCCATATGGTCACCATAATGAAGGAGTCATAGTCCCGGAGGTTCAGCTTCCACGGCCACTGACTGAGGTGGAAGTTCAGAGGTTACCAGATCCGCGAGGTTCTTTTTCCAATGTGTTGAAAGTCTATAGTGAGACAGTTGCCTTCTTAAATGTAACAATTGGTGATGTTTGAAAACCAGTTTCTGACAACATTAGGATTACATTTTTCATACATAATGTGATGTACAGACATCTGTGTTTTATTCTGGAGTCATCTGTTTTTGTGGTCTCAAAACAGACACATTAAATCCATGTTACAAGAATGTAATGATTTCGATGATTTAATGGCAACACTTATTTTACATATTTTTTATCTCTTAACATTGTAATATTGGTTTCTCTTAATTCGATGATTTAATGGCAATACTTATTTTACATATTTTTATCTCTTAACATTGTAATATTGGTTTCTCTTAAACATACTGCAGTCATTTAACATCGTTAGCTGCATACACATTGTTTATTTCAGTGTGTCTGTAGAGCTTCTGTGGTTTCAGTGTGTCTGTAGAGCTTCTGTGGTTTCAGTGTGTCTGTAGAGCTTCTGTGGTTTCAGTGTCTGTGGAGCTTCTGTGGTTTGAGTGTGTCTGTAGAGCTTCTGTGGTTTCAGTGTGTCTGTAGAGCTTCTGTGGTTTCAGTGTCTGTAGAGCTTCTGTGGTTTGAGTGAGTCTGTAGAGCTTCTGTGGTTTCAGTGTGTCTGTAGAGCTTCTGTGGTTTCAGTGTGTCTGTAGAGCTTCTGTGGTTTCAGTGTGTCTGTAGAGCTTCTGTGGTTTCAGTGTGTCTGTAGAGCTTCTGTGGTTTCAGTGTGTCTGTAGGGCTTCTGTGGTTTCAGTGTGTCTGTAAGGCATTAAAACTGACCAAACCCAGAGTAGGATGAGGACATGCTTGCCCTCAGGTCCCGGTGAAAATCCTCATATGTCTCAGAATTTTTGGACAGCTTGAGTGTAAAAAAACACGTTGATGACTGTGGAAGGTCACAGTCAACAATTTCAACATTTAGTGATGAACAGATTACATCCCACCCTGTCCAAAAGGTTAGCAAGCTCTTCAGGACCTCTGATGAACCTACAAAAGAACCCATATTAGTCCTGTCCTCAGTTTCAATACAGAGCAATATCCAAAATTCTCTCTCAAAAATGTTGGTGCATACAAAATCATTTTAAAATAGTCGTACCTCTTTCGACAAATGTCCTTAGGAACTCTAAGACCCTGCAGTGGTCCACAACAGTGAGGACATCCTCATCTACGTCCCTAGGCCAGACAATCTTGTCCAGAATCATCTAAAAAAATAATAAGATAAAATCATGGTAAAGTTCCATCCTTCTTAACCATCAAGCTTCCCTAGAACTTACTTGTGGTGTTATCTCCAAGTCTATAGCCCTGGGAAAGAGAACTGGCACAGTGTCTGGCCTGGAACTTAAAAACTCCCAAACACCGGTGTCTTTTAGGCCTCTCCTCATCTGCTTCACCTGCTTGATCGTCCTTCCAAGAACCTGTAAAAAAAGCAAAGAAAAACAAGCACATTTAAAACATATTGTTCCCCATCAGTTATGTTTTTATTATTAATTAAATTAATAAACAAGGGTGACCTGGCAATGTAGTTCCCACCTAGATGAGTCATTGACCAGACCCCCTTTATCCCTCTCTCACCCCTGCCCCTTCTGCTCCCAATACACACAGGTTTTCAGTAATGAATTGATAGTTTAATTAAAGAGTTAACAAAATCAGCTAAATTCTGTAAATGCAAGATCACGTGACCATCATGAAATGAAAAAAATGCTTTGTCTACCTGTTGTAAGTAATAAGCACCTGATTACATTACCATATTGTTATCGTATATTTTACACTGCCTTTCACATGATTTAAACTCTCAAATCCAAAGTGTACTCTGATATCCACAAAAACATGTCTTTAAACATACAAGGCATTTGTATAATGACTAAGAAGAAAAACGTACGGCATGGAGGAGGATTTTTTCTTTCAGCCAGACCCTGTTATCCTTTGTGACGTCAGGCAAGTCCCAAGGCAGTGCCACAGAGAGAACTTGGGTTTCCTCTTCCTCAGTTCCATGGTTCCTTCCAACTGATCAAGGACAGACACAACACTTAATTAAAACTAATAATACATTATTTAGAATGTGGTCGAGCAACAACAATTAAATGCAAACAAAGTTTGATGAACACACAAAGTTAGTTGCTTTAAAAGAAGATGATTGTAACATGTTTTTTATACAATAATATACGGCTCACTCCTAACCAACTCAATGACATCACGGACATCCTGGTCCATGCAGTCAGATAAAGTTATTGTAGCCGTCTCTTGTTCTCCGCCAAACAGTACGTGCATGATAGCGGGGCTCAGACCGGTAAAATGTGGGCCACCATTTAAAAAACAGTGCCCAATCATACGGCCAGCTACAACAAAAAAGTCACTTTCTAACAGTGTTTGAGATGTGGATGGAATTAGATGGTCTGTTTGTCCTTCAAAGAGCAAGGTCTTGATTTCTGAGGAGAAGCAGATTTAATTGTTACTGGCTAGGTGGATTTATTTTTTAGATACATAATCATAATCAGTCTATAAATCAATATTATGATATACCTTCCTCCTCATCAAGAAGGAATCCATTTTGCAGTTGCTCCATGACAGTAGAGAGCACATGCCTGGTGACGCCCTCTCCAATGGCAGAGTCACCTAGTAAAGAATATTGGAAATCAGGCAATGTTACACACCTCTGTGGAGACCCCTCTTGTTTTGAATTCTCTGTCAAAGTTCTATCTAGTATCTGGGACTGACATATCAACAACTGTACAACCACTGTACACTAGGTGGAACTTCCCATTTCAAATTCACTCCCCACCACCACCAAAATGTAATATAACAATGTACTAGGTTCTGTCTATTTTCACACGTCATTTACCAATCAATCTGCATTGCAGTGGATTAGCCCACTCCACCCTTGGCCTTTTATAAAAAAGGATGATGGCCCTGTTCCTTTCCACTATAGAACCCCTCAAGTTTAATGTAAAGGCAAGGGGGTCTTTGTCCTTGTCGGAGTCAAGTGTTAAGTTGGTGAACAATTCCGCTGCCTTTCCTGGGTTTGGTTCTGTGACCCAATCTTAACAGAAACACAGAATGTTTAATACATGTCACTGCTACAGTAAATATATGATATTATACTATATTATACTTATTTCAAAATAATCTGGAAATCAATAAATCATTAAGTCACCTGCCACATCCCAAAAAACTACTTAGCTATCTAAATGAGGGCCGACTATTCTGTGTAAATGTTATTTTCAGATAGGTAAGTTGATACCAATGTTTATATTTATTTTTACAATAGGTTCTTATGAACTTTGTTAGTACATTTACTTACCATCAAAGATTTATACTGGCCCATTTGCTGCTGAAGTGCCGGATGAGCTTGCTGCTGATATTGACAATATAAAATAATTGTTATTCATAATTACTTTCAAAGCATTATGTCACCAGGTGGGTGTGTGCATTTCATGTAAGTGTTTGTAATGAATGGAAATTGAGTACAAGTAAATCTACCCTCTGAAAATAATACAACACCTGAAAATAGCCTAATTACCCATAATCCCTAAATTGCGCAAAATTTCTCATCCCTTAAAACCGATCTGTAATCTTGGGGAGTACAAACCCTCATCTGAACCTGTTTCCAGACTCTCCGCCATGAGCAAATCTACAACTTGATGCTGTAAGGTGGTGTCACTTGTCCCACTGGCTCTAGGGGAAGCCGCACCATTCTCCCTGTCATTCTCTACCTCCCTTTCAACCTGTGATCGGCTTAAAAAGAGTTAAATTGAGGATAGTTTGCCTTTACGCAGTATAAAATATTCAAACACAAAATTTCATAAAAGACCTCTACACTGGTAACCAGGCTGATTGAGAAATAGATAGTTATGATTACTAGATATTATATAAAAAAACATACACCAACATTGAACCAAAGGGAAAAAGGAACACAATGTGAAAATAGCATGTTTTAAATTTAGGGCATTACCTTGAACAGGCATCACTGTGGGTCCTGATTTGTGTGAAAGGAAGTTGTTCTCCACAGTTATTGCAAGGTGTCAGGGGTCCAGTTTGAGCAACTGAATTATCCACTTCCTAATTGTTGAGACAATGACATAAATAACTAAAACAACAGATAGAAGACACTGGAAGAGTGATTGATTTGACAGAAACATTTGAATCTTTAGATTTCTAGATGATAGTAGATTAAAGTAACAATCCACATATTGATTTGACAGATCAGTTACTGCAATCAAATATTCAAAAGACAAACACAGCAAAAATGTAGAACTTTGTCTTACATTCTCCATACTCAAATTTCTTTGAAGGGGGCGAATGTAAATAGTTGCGTGATGTATCATGACGGATGGGTCTCTTAAATATCTGACACAGTAGCCCTGATTAGGGCAAGGGATGCAAACGAGATGACGGCTTCGTGTGGTTCCTGATATTTTCATTAGCTCGAACCCGCCTGCGTCTCTCAAATATTGAAAATTAACTCCCCAAACTCTCCTGAGTTGTCTTGGTTACCTGTGAGATAATAAAACAAACAAAAACAAAACAGCACCAGCAACAATGATTTTTGTTATTATAAAACACCTGACAGGATCTTTTTCTGCACTATATTTGCCAGGTGACATACCTCGAAAGTTAAGCCGCCTCTCACCCAACCCCACCCTCTGGAGGTGCTCTTTTCCAACTCGGCTTGGGACGGTAGCTATGTCTTTACGTCCAAGACAGCAAAATGTGTGTGTGTAAGTGGCAAGTTGGTTTGTCTGAGGTCTGTCTGTTCTTGGTGGGTGCCTTGACCTTGCTTGGTTGTTATATGCAGAAAATAATCTTGAAACTTCCGCTAGAAAAATAAATTCATTATATAGTAAATTAATACATTCGCAAACTACATTCAACCAATAGGTCGCCCAAGCTTATGTCATGTTGTTTAATAGTTTGGCTCATGTAAATTAGGATCACAAAACAAAGTGATGTGTCTGTCTAAATACAGACAGAAATAAATTACGTGGAAAATAAACGGTGTGAGGGAATGATAGCATTATACTGCTGATCAATGCTGCTATAACCAATCAATATCTAATATGAATATGTAAACACACATGTTTTGTAATGCTAATAACTAAGATACAAATATTGAATGTGATTAATTGATTTAATAAAGTAACAGATAAGAAACATTGAAATGTAACTTTGGTGTGTGGACAAGAATGCAGAGGTCAGGCAAACTGACTTGGGAGGCGAGATCGTGACGCTCAGGGACTGGTGTGAGCACAATGAGCTAGTCAGCTCATGGGAGTAAAAGTGTCAACTTGGGAGATAAGGTGATCTGGGAAAATAACTCTTCTCTGCTTCAGGACGAGTCAGACCGGACAGTTCTTACCACCTATGGATAATATAACCCCTGTTTCCCTGGAGACCCTGCCCCCCCCCTTCTCACTGGATGCCCCCTTCCCCCTTGGAGACCTTGCCCCATCTGCCCCTTTACATCATCAGACCTAGAGTGGTCTTACCCTCTCCCCTTCCCCTTGAAGACCCCACCCCGTATATCATCAGGACCTCGAGATGACCTGCTCTCAACTCTGGAGAACTCAACCCCCCCCTTGGATTGCATCAGACCTGTGGGTCTTGTCCACCCCCCTCCCTGAACATCACCAGACCTGTGGGTCTTCTCTGCCCCCTCCCTCTCCTAACATCACCAGGTCCGTGGACTGCCCACCTTGCGCCAGCATGAACGCCCTGGACATTTAATTGGTTAACAATAACCACCCCAAGGTCTCCTGACCAATGGCCACTCACCAGACCTCCCTCTCTGGGGAGTACAAGATCTGTCTCCCAAGGGCGGGGAGACAGAACTTGGGAGGGGCAGAACTTTCTCTGATTTTCTGTCACGACCACTTTCTCAACGAAGGCCTTCGTTCGTTCTAATCTTATACTCTGTTTTGGTGGGACGACTGCTGTTGCATCATCGACTGATTCATTGTACTAGACTACGGACATCTTGTTGTGTTGTTTTCATTGTGTATCTTGTGATTGCATCATTACTAATTAAACTACAAATAACTTGGTCCGATACTTAACCGTGTATCATTCTTCCTCTCAACACCCAGTTTACACTATCCTTAACAATTGGTGACCTTCCGACGTGCCTGGGTGAGAGATCTGGACGAGAGGTCCCTGAGAAGGGGACCCCAGCCGGCAGGAGCGGGACAGCTGTGGTTCACTGACACTCACTTGGATCCATAAAAATAAGGTAAGCAGAGCCTGTTTAAACGAAATCTGCATAGCTTAGGACTTTAGCTTTTAGGAGTGAGTGTCTGTAAACTGCACTGTACTGTGACTCTGGGCTGCACACTTTGAATCAAATTGTCCATAGAGAGATTAACGTTGATGCAAACTCAATGATACGAGGTGGGGTCTGGCAGATGTGGCACTGTGACGGGAGCGCCTGACAGTTTTCTGCGTGAAACGAGGCGGGGTCTGGCAGTAGTCACACTGTGACGGGAGCACCTGGCATTTTCTATTTTATCTTTATGAAACGGGGTGGGGTCTGGCAGATGTGGCACTGTGACGGGAGCGCCTGGCAGTTTCTGCGTGAAACGAGGCGGGGTCTGGCAGTGGTCACACTGTGACGGGAGCACCTGGCAGTTTCGGAAACGGGGTGGGGTCTGGCAGATGTGGCACTGTGACGGGAGCGCCTGACAGTTTCTGCGTGAAACGAGGCGGGGTCTGGCAGTGGTCACACTGTGACGGGAGCACCTGGCAGTTTCTATTGTGTCTATTGTGAAAACGAGGTGGGGTCTGGCAGAATGTACACTGTGACGGGAGCACCTGGCAGTTTTTTGATAGTCTCTAAATAATATGTTTGTGGAGATTTAAGGAGTAGCATACCTCTTTTTCTTGCTCTCTCTCTCTTTCTCCCTCTCTACTGGATTGCTGGAATGGGCTGTGCCGAGGTTCGAGCAGAGCACATTTCACAAGCAGACTCTCTATCTTTCTTGCTCTCTCTCCCTTTCTCTCTATTGCATTGTCGGGATGGGGCCATGCCGAGGTTCGAGCATGGCGCATTTTAGGCAAGCTCTCTCTCTCCCTTTCTCTCGCTCTCTCTCTCTCTCTCGCTCTCTCTCCCTTTCTCTCTATTGCATTGTCGGGATGGGGCCATGCCGAGGTTCGCGCATGGCGCATTTTAGACAAGAGCTCTCTCTCTCCCTTTCTCTCGCTCTCTGTCTCTCTCTCGCTATCTCTTAGCATTGTTGGGTTAATCATGTGAATGTATCTCTCTCTTTCTCTTTCTCTCTCTCTCTCTCTACTGGATTGCTGGAATGGGCTAGGCCGAGGTTCGAGCAGAGCACATTTCACGAGCAGACTCTCCCTCTTTTTTGCTCTCTCTCCCTTTCTCCCTATTGCATTGTCGGGATGGGGCCATGCCGAGGTTCGAGCATGGCGCATTTTTAGACAAGAGCTCTCTCTCTCCCTTTCTCTCGCTCTCTGTCTCTCTCTCGCTATCTCTTAGCATTGTTGGGTTAATTATGTGTATCTCTCCCCTCGCACCCCTCCCTTCCCTTCCCTTCCCTTCCCTTCTCCTCTCCTCTCCTCTCCTCTCCTCTCCTCTCCTCTCCTCTCCTCTCCTCTCCTCTCCTCTCCTCTCTCCTCACCCCTCCCCTCTCCTCTCCTCTCCTCTCCTCTCCTCTCCTCTCCTCTCCTCTCCTCTCCTCTCCTCTCCTCTCCTCTCTCCTCACCCCTCCCCTCTCCTCTCCTCTCCTCTCCTCTCCTCTCCTCTCCACTCCTCTCCTCTCCCCCTCTCCCCTCCCCACCCCTCCCCTCCCCTCTCCCTCCCTCTCCTCTCCCACCCCTCCCCTCTCACCACCTCTCTCCCTTCACCCACCTCCCCTCCTCCCTTCCCTTCCCCTCTCCTCTCCTCTCCTCTCCTCTCCTCGCCCCTCCCCTCTCCCTCTCCTCTCCTCTCCTCCCTCTCCCTCGCCCCCCTCTCCTCTCCCTTCCCACCCCTCCCCTCCCTCCCTTCCCCTCCCTTCCCCTCTCCTCTCCTCTCACCCCCTCCCCGCTCCACCGCTCTCCCTTCCCACACCTCCCCTCCCTTCCCTTCCCTTCCCCTCTCCTATCCTCTCCTCTACTCTCCTCTCCTCACCCCCTCTCCCACTCCTCTCCTTTCTCCTCTCCTCTCCCTTCACACACCTCCCCTCAACTCCCCACCCCTCCACCCCCCCCTCCCCTCTCACACACTCTCTCCCTTCACACACCTCTCCTCACCTCCCCACCCCTCTCCTCCCCTGTTCTGTGTTTTTATGTGTCTCAAGGTTAGTGTCCCTGTTCTGTGTTTTATGTGTCTCAAGGGTTAGAGTCCCTGTTCTTTGTTGTGTGTCAAAAACTGTAGGTCCCGGTACCGGTGGTGTGGGTTGTGTGGGTTTTGTGGGTTAGAAGTGACAGGTTTGAGTCCTGTCGAGAAGGGATTAGTTCTTTATAAGTAATATTTGAATGGAGTCAGATTGTGTTGAATAAATATAGAGAGGAGTGTGCTTCTTTTTTGTCCTCTCCTATACAAGATATTTGTCATATTTGAGTGGAGTCAGATTGAGTTGAACAGTGTACAGTCCTAACTATGATGAGAGTGGAATACAAGATGGTAGGTTGAGAGCGCGTGGGGAGGGGAAGAGAAAGAGAGAGATAGGCTTCTGGAGAACAATGGCGAGTCTATGTTAACTATTCCTAACGAAAGTTAGGTTAAATAATTTGCAAACTAAAATCAAACGTAACAAATTAAATTAATAACATGGAAGGTGATTGGTTTAAACACTGATGTTTTGAAGAGGAAACAATGAATATGGGTTTTTAAGAGTTTTGATAAATGTATTAGATGTAATTTGGTTAAAAATAAGAAAGGGAAAATAACTAAATGTACTTTTATTTTGAGTTTAATTGTAATTTGGTTTAAAGTTTTATTTTAGAGTTTTATCAGAGCCTGGCATACTGTTTGGGATAAACAGTTAGGCTGTGATAATGTTATATTAATAAATGGTATTAGTGCATGAAGAGGGTTATTATAACATTCAGTTCTGAAATAATTTGGGAAGCCAAGAAATCGTGGTTATGATGGTTTGAGCTAATTGGCTCGTTTTGAACTGCAGCAAAACGAGTTATGAAGTTCTACCTATCTAACCTTTGATATATATATATAGTTGGGGAGGAATGTTTATTTTTTATTTTTTAATAGCTACATTAAGAACATTATTTGGTCTATATTTCATTTGGGAAGCATACAGATTAAATTCTGGTTTGGGATAATGACAATAGTTTTTCATATCTTTGATAATAAGAAATGTGAAGGGAAAATACTGCCTGGTAATTATAGATATGTTTACTGAGTGGATTGAAGTATTTCCTAGTTCGCTTACCACATGCATTAACAACATTTGAATTGAATTGTTGCACTTAAACCTGATGCTAACTAGAAAAGAGGTATCTTCTGCTAAATTCTGTTCCAGGTGGAGCAGTCAACCAAAGAGTGGAAAAGCAACGCTTTAACAGAGCAGCAGACAGTTTTATTTGAGATGAAATGATAGTGTGGTGAGATTAAACTATTTTGTGAGGCAGCAGGTGACAGGCATGACTGGTGCAACAACAGTCTTTATTTTTCTTATTTTCAATTTTGTATATTTCTTAACCAAAACTTTCAATTTGTCTTATTTTACTTTGGGTTTTTCTTATTTTACCATATCCTCTTATTTTTCTTATAATGATTAATGGCTTGGCTGAAGTGAAGAATTGACATTTGTGTTGGTTGTCACACCTTTTAGAGGGAGGAACAATGAAAACTTTAAAATAACCTGTCTAATTTTTTGTTTTACTATATGTTTGATCGAGCGTTTCTGTGAGGCTACAAGTGGACAGGACTGGAGCGACGGCTGTCGCTAGGGCCATGTTCTCTTTCCTCACGGCATTATCTTTTGAACCCCTTTACTTTCATTAATCACGTCCTTATTTACACTGGGATATTCTTAATCAGTAATATCCAGTTTGATTGTTATTCAATGTTCTCAAATGTATTTTATTACAATTCTAAAAGCTTGGCTAAAGTTGTATGTATGTGGTGAAGGGGACCTGTGAGTATGTTCAGGTCTGCCGTGGGTACATGGATGTCGAATGTCCACTCTGCGGAGTGACGGTGGGTTTTCCCCTATAACATCATTAGGGTTTTCCCACTGTGTCCAGTGTGTCCACACCACTTGGCCATAACGCTGCATAGTCTCATTATTATCGTTCTAAGCATTGTGTTCCTTAACGGGATATTTTAAATTTTGTGTTAGTTGTCACACCCTTCCAAGAAAACTTTCAAATATCCTGTCCGAATTAACAGTTTCTTTCTACGTGTTGACTCTTCTAATGTTCTGTTTAACAGATTGACTGATCGTAAGATATGGTCGTCACACCCTTTAGAGGGTGTGAAAGGAGGGTGAGTTCTAGTGAAAATTTTTATATATATCTTCCTGTAATCTGACTGACTGTTTCTTATTGCTCATCTGAACTAACCTCCATTGTTTGCTCACACAGGTTCATAATATTTTAAATTTGTGTAGTCACACCCTTTAAAGGGTGTGAAAGGAGGGATCCTATGAAAACTTAAAAATATTAAATTTTGACTGTTTTGATGACCATATGCGCATGTTTAACCTAGTTAACGACTGATTTTGCATTTTAACATCTAGTTTGACTGTATGTTGGTTCATTGCTTAAGTGTTTTACGCATGTTTAACCTAGTTAACAACTGATTTGCCTTTACTGCCCGACTGGGATATTTTAAATCTGTGTTGTCACACCCTTTAAAGGGTGTGAAAGGAGGGATCCATGAAACTTTAAAATATCCAGTTTTAATGTTGACACCACATAGTGGTGTCAAAGGAGGGATTGTGAGGGAATGATAGCATTATACTGCTGATCAATGCTGCTATACCAATCAATATCTAATATGAATATGTAAACACACATGTTTTGTAATGCTAATAACTAAGATACAAATATTGAATGTGATTAATTGATTTAATAAAGTAACAGATAAGAAACATTGAAATGTAACTTTGGTGTGTGGACAAGAATGCAGAGGTCAGGCAAACTGACTTGGGAGGCGAGATCGTGACGCTCAGGGACTGGTGTGAGCACAATGAGCTAGTCAGCTCATGGGAGTAAAAGTGTCAACTTGGGAGATAAGGTGATCTGGGAAAATAACTCTTCTCTGCTTCAGGACGAGTCAGACCGGACAGTTCTTACCACCTATGGATAATATAACCCCTGTTTCCCTGGAGACCCTGCCCCCCCCTTCTCACTGGATGCCCCCTTCCCCCTTGGAGACCTTGCCCCATCTGCCCCTTTACATCATCAGACCTAGAGTGGTCTTACCCTCTCCCCTTCCCCTTGAAGACCCCACCCCGTATATCATCAGGACCTCGAGATGACCTGCTCTCAACTCTGGAGAACTCAACCCCCCCCTTGGATTGCATCAGACCTGTGGGTCTTGTCCACCCCCCTCCCTGAACATCACCAGACCTGTGGGTCTTCTCTGCCCCCTCCCTCTCCTAACATCACCAGGTCCGTGGACTGCCCACCTTGCGCCAGCATGAACGCCCTGGACATTTAATTGGTTAACAATAACCACCCCAAGGTCTCCTGACCAATGGCCACTCACCAGACCTCCCTCTCTGGGGAGTACAAGATCTGTCTCCCAAGGGCGGGGAGACAGAACTTGGGAGGGGCAGAACTTTCTCTGATTTTCTGTCACGACCACTTTCTCAACGAAGGCCTTCGTTCGTTCTAATCTTATACTCTGTTTTGGTGGGACGACTGCTGTTGCATCATCGACTGATTCATTGTACTAGACTACGGACATCTTGTTGTGTTGTTTTCATTGTGTATCTTGTGATTGCATCATTACTAATTAAACTACAAATAACTTGGTCCGATACTTAACCGTGTATCATTCTTCCTCTCAACACCCAGTTTACACTATCCTTAACAACGGCTATAGTAAATTAATTGTACAAATATTTCTACGTATGAAATATATTTATTGATTGAGTTATTTCTGTCTGTATTTATTTCTGTATTTATTTATTTATGTGTACATTTATTTATGTATTTCTTCATCCTTAAGCAAATTAGGGGGCGGGAGCAGGGCGGTGATTGGAGCAGGACTCAACTTTCAGCCATAGCAGGGAAGTGTAGCCTACTTATCGCTAGCAGCAACGATCTGTCAAACGGGTTAAACTAAGGTGTAAATGAATTTAGATTTAGCTCTAATAATTTTAATCCAGTGTGGTAACATTAGATAGGCCGGTTAACTTCCCTAGCAGGTCACCAAGACATTACGGTCTAGTTTAGAAGCATGTTTATACTGTAATACTCTGCAGTTTGAACGACACAATTTAGTCAAAGTTTATGCAGTGCATTTGTAATGGTGTGTGCTGCATATCTGTCATAATCAACAGCAAGTTCATCAGGCAAATCAACCGCCACATAGATGCAACCGGAGCTGTACTCCAATTTAATAATCTTTTCATACCCTTCATGTGTTGTCATTTAATGTAACTTGCAAACAACTAGTTTTGTCTGCATCTTTATTTAATCTTGACCTACTGTACAGTTTGATATTTATTGAATCGTCAATAACTGACAGCACACAAGGTGATTATGACCATGTAATGATAGAAATAGAAGTTTAATAAAATTGTATGCATGTGTATTGCACAATGATGAACCCTCAAGGGCTTGGTTTTGAAAGGCTACAGTACAACTACATAATAGTCAACATGACTATTCAAATATGTACACGTTATTTTAGTCTCTGCTATGACAAGAGTGTAAAAGGTGAAACAACCAAGGTAATGCCTTTGTCTACACTGCGCTGTCTTGGGCTTGATGAAGAAAGTGTTTTGTCCATCTCTTCATAAACAGAGTGACTAAGTTCAGTTGAGTTCTGGATTTCAATAAGTATTTATCAATCCGCAGATTGGGAGAGAAAACCAGACCTCTGACAATAAAAACGACAACACCAGGCTTAGGTCTTAATCACGTCTCTCTCAGCTCTGAAGGCCGGAGGACCATCTTTTATAGGGTACAAGAATGTAAACATAGATAGTGACAGTCAGGCAGTAATGACATTACAACAGTCTCAGAGAAAGAGATTCACTGCTACCAATACATGACAACTCTCAGACTTGAGAGTTCATTGGTGGAGCTCTCCTTGTAATCATGACAAGGAACGTTTAGCCAGTACTTTCTCCTGACCCCAAACATCTATTAACTCTGACACATAGACACAATCTACTCTTATTATTAGCAAGCTTACATGAGAACACACTAACTAGTATCCAATGACTACTTCTATTGATTAGTGAATAATGTAAGCACACAGGAAATCCCAATTTCTTCCACACTTGCACCTAACATCAACCATTTCATAATGGTTGGGTGTGATGCATGGGGATGTATTGCATGCTCCAAATAGGGAGTTGTGATGCAGAATTAAAAGCATAGTGACACAAATACTGTAGTTTAAATATAAGTCAGTCCACTCCATCACATTTTCCCTAATCTGGAAACTGTCATCCAGTGGTCCCCCTTCCAGCTCTCTCTCATCCAGTGGTCCCCCTTCCAGCTCTCTCTCATCCAGTGGTCCCCCTTCCAGCTCTCTCTCATCCAGTGGTCCCCCTTCCAGCTCTCTCTCATCCAGTGGTCCCCCTTCCAGCTCCTTCATCTAGTGTTCTGACATCCACCTCCAAGGCTCTGGGCCTCCTTTTCAGCTCACGTCAACCTTAGTAGCAATGCCAGACTGCAAGGGCCATAGACACACACACACACATACACACACACACACACACATAAACAGACAGTAAGATGTAATGACATAGGGTGACAATCACATGAATAGATTAACCATGTTGTACTTTGGTCTTTGTTGGTTCCTTCCTTGACACACATGTAATTTCTTACTGTACCAACTCCCAGATTATTGGTGCAAAGCGACCACAGTTATGGGTTAAGAATGAAATACATATTTTCTCTTACAAACTTGTATGTAGGCATTAGTCTCTCAATAAATATAAATAGTGCACTAAATTAGCTACACTAAAACATTACATAAACAGTTCATCACTCACTTCGTAGCACACTGTTTTTGCTACGTTCTAACTAGCTTCTACTGTACATTGCTAGCATCAAAGATCTCTGTACTTTAAGATATTGTAACGTTAAATGTAGGCTACTAGATGCCAGAAAATGGGCCAAGAATGATGCCTCCATTCGACTGTGCAAATATATATTTTTTTATAGTACGGTGCAGATATACAGTATATATGTATGTATCGTGAGCGATCAAGAGTTCAGAAGTTTGAATGCTTGGAGGAAGAATTGATTGCTTGTCATGTAATCGGCTGGTGCGGGTCCTGATGCTGCGATACGGCCAACCTGATGGTATACTATATCTGCAGTGAAAGAAGCCCATGGCTCGGGTGGCTGGAGTCTCTTATGATCCTCCAAACTTTTTCCACACACCACCTGGTGTAGATGTCCTGAGGGGAGGGAAGTTCACATCCAATGATGTAAGGCCGGAGACGCTTGTGTTTGTCCCTGGCTCATTGTGTAACGTACTGTAGCATTGCTAGTCATGTGTTGATAAGTAAGGGTCGAGATGTGGTCTGATTGGTTGTTCTTGGGTATAAAGGGAATTGTGAAGCATTATGCTGTGTATTCTTCATCTCCTCAGACCTTCTCCTCAGCTCTTGCTCACCCTACTCCTCCTTCCTCACATCTGGCTTTACCGTTACTCCTACAAACAAATGCTTTGTAAGTCAAATGTTTCTACTTTTAATTGACAGTATTGACAACACATATTAAGAAACGTGCCTTTACTCGAAATATCGTCTCAGTTTTCAATTTGAAGCAGTACATCTAACACTGTAGAATATCTCCCATGGAGCCCCTCTGGCTCCGCTTAGGCTAAAGATGGATGACGATGATGACGGTACATGTATTCACATACCTACATTTACTATTCACGGCAGATGATAATGAGATGATGAATAGGTTAAGTGCAATAGGAGTCTTATTGTGCTTTTAGGTGCTGTTTTGTTCTATTGTACTTTGCTTCAATTTGAATTCACTTGTAGGATTCTTTAATTTACTACACGTTAATAACATTTTCTCATATTTACAACAAGTATGTTTTGCCATATACAGGTGCTGGTCATACTATTAGAATATCATCAAAAAGTTGATTTATTTCACTAATTCCATTCAAAAAGTGAAACGTGTATATTATATTCATTCATTACACACAGTCTGATATATTTAGAATGTTTATTTATTTTAATTTTGATTATTATAACTGACAACTAAGGAAAATCCCACCCCCCCCATCTTCCCCTTCACAATACCCCATAGATTTTCCATGGGGTTAAGGTCAGGCGAGTTTGCTGGCCAATTAAGAACAGGGATACCATGGTCCTTAAACCAGATACTGGTAGCTTTGGCACTGTGTGCAGGTGCCAAGTCCCGAAATCTGCATTATAAATTGAGACTAGAGAGCATGCAATTTCTGGGGAAATTGTGAGGGTGTGCCTGCTTGTCCGTCCCTTTAAGTTTTTCCCTTCTAGTGATATTTTCAAGCATTTAGCCTACTCATAGTCTATTGCATAATAATTCATTAAGAACACCCTTGGAAAGAAGCTACTGTAACAACGTTATCACTGGAAATATTTCTGATGGAATGGCGATTCAAACAGTAGCTCTATATCTGCTAACTTATGACGTGCCCCCAAAAACGTACATAAACTTGACATTTATTTAGTGGAAAATCGCTCATGCATAAAAAGCTCAATAGCGATCATTGTCAGTAACAACGCAAAATGCGATATAGCCCTTTGTGGAGAAGCTGCCCCGGTAAATTGTATAATACAGTGTTCGTCTTGGTGGCGATCGTTGGTTGAACGTTCCGTTGTACGGTTTAGGCTGAAATTAAATATTGCTTTCATGAACAGATTGACAAGTTTAGGCTGTGTCAATGAAGTTCGGGTTAGTAGTCAGACAGTTTCACTTATTGAAATACTTTTGATTTAAGGGAGTGCCGAACATCGCCGTTTGACTTCCTACTGTAAACAGCTGTGGATGTTTTTGTTAGCTACAGTGTCTCGCGTAGGCTACAGCGTTGCAGTACTCGTTTGAAATCACAGGTAATGATTATTTCACCAACCAATCGTTTACTTGTAATCTAATGTCATAATAAATCGTACAACGAAAATGTATTTGTGAGTAATGTTTATTTTAACGATTGAAAACAGATGCATCATAGACCGCTGTAGTATGTGTTGCCCGGGCAACATAGGCTAATGTCATAAAATGGATCGCAAGCTGGTGTAGGACATATTGATTCATCTAAATGTATCAACGTCAATATATAAATGTTTTCTGATATTTTAAAGCTACCTCAGAGACGTCTGAATGTCGAGTTGCTCGCTATATTTATAGCATAGAGTAGGCTACCGGACACCGTGAGCTCACAATTCAGCCTAGCCTACATGACACAGTTCACTCTAAAAAATGCTGGGTAAGGTTTAAAACAGCCCAGTCAATTCCAACCCAGCAGCTGGTTAAATATAGGACAGAACACACGTTAACCCAGCAAGATGGGTTGACCATTTAAAGCCCATATAGCAGGTTAACCACCACTGTCGATGAATGGGTACATAAAGCACTCAAGATATGTATATTATTCAAGAAATCTCAAAATGGTGTCTCTAAATGGTGTTTAAGACCAGTTTTGTACGTTTTTTTTGTTAGCATTAGCATATTAGCGCAATTCGGCGATGACGTCACGTTGGGGAGTCGTGGAGGAGAGTAGCCTCAGTCTAGTACTAGAACTATGGCAATTGACTGGGATGAGGAAGAGGTGGCAATAACCACTAAAATGTAAGATGGCCCGCAGCCGTATAATATCGAACCAAATAGACGAGAGAGGTCAAATGAGGAATTGCCTAGACCTGATGGCTGCCAAAGCCAATTAAATGGATGGTCCGAGGAGAATGAGTGTAGAGTTGGTGAAGTGTCCTGCTGAGTTAGCAACGGCAACGCAGCAAGGAGCGCTGGAGCTTGTCTACGGACAGCAGTGTATATAATAACGACACATTGTTTTACTGTCAGTGAATAGCACCGAGTGAAAGTCAACGTTTCTTTATATCTACAGTAGTGACAGTTATCATGTCGTTAGTTCAGATAAGTAGCTCTTATCTAGATCTAGAAGGCATCATGCTAGCTATGGGCTAATTTACTAGTGCCACCTGTGAAATTCTCCCCCCCAAGTCAATCCCTAATTAAATCTTTTCCCCGACGTTGTAAACACATTTCCGATTAGATATTCCACGTTTTGAGTTCCGTAATAGTCACGTTCTATCGGGAAAGGGGAAACTAAATCAATAAACTAAATCAAACACACACAGTTATGAAAGCCGTTTGATGATCACTCGTGATCCAAACACTATGGCGCGCTATCTAGCTAGATATGACTAGCTTTTGGACATAGCTACTTAAAAACAATTTTGTTTTGGTTCATATTCATGAGTCACGAAATGTGCTTTTCTAATGTCATCGTATCTTAAAAGCTCCGTGTACCCCGTCCACACTACTACGCGTATACCCGGCGTTTTCAAATGTCCCCGGCTAGGGGAGCGTATTCGAAAAGCTCCGTTTTCAGTGTCCGAATTCTCCGTATTAGTGTGGCCGGGAAGTGCAAACGGAGACATATGTATGCGTTTCTAAATTTACCCGGGTTAGTGTGGACGGGGCCTCAGACTTTTCTAATGTCACACTGATTATGACTGTAGTTGGGGGGTTCATGTTATGGGGCTAGCTAACGTGCTCTGCAGCTTGTAAACATTAGCCTGAGGCTTACCGTTGCCAGCTCTCGCTTGCGGCGGGCGGCACCGAGCTTTTCAGTGCTTCTCGGTCTGGGGCCAGGGCAGACAGAGAGTTTGTCACCCCCCACAAACACAGTAGTTTACAATTTTTCCTACCTATACATATGTCTATCTAGCTTTATCTCTATATTTATATATGTAGGCTAGTACTAGTAGCTATGTATTTATCTAGTGCTAGCTAGCTATGCTATGCTATCTGGCTGTCTGTCTATCTATTTCTCTCTCTATATATATATATATATCTATCTATCTATGCTATCTATATATATATCTCTTGATCTTTATATCTATGCTAATTATATATTCTATCTATGTATTTATCTATAAACTATCTACTGCTGAACACTCTTTCGTTAATCTCTCTCGTTGATTTCAATGGGGCTTTGGTCTATCGTCTCCCCAACGTGACGTCATGCAATGCATTGTGGGGGAAAGAAGAATCATTGCAAAAAAGTACCAACTTTTTCGTATTATATTACGTTTTGTGACACCCAACAACATCAAATACAATAGATAACAGTTAAAATGTTTATAACCAACATGTTAATAGCGCAAATTCGTTTGAAAAATCAACCTGCTATATGGGCTTTAACCCAAATGTGGGTT
>CAEFZP010001268.1:0-17042 GCA_903064625.1 Mallotus villosus | reverse complement strand
AGTTAGGAAAGAGGGTGGGGTTGAAATGAGGGTTAGATTTAGATCTGGGACTGGGAGAGGGTTTAAGGTTAGTGTGCACGGGCACAGGGGCTCATTAACTAGACCCAAGATAAAATACAATTAACAAACTAGAGAGCATGCAATTTCTGGGGAAATTGTGAGGGTGTGCCTGTTTGCGTAGGTTGCAGGTGGGTCCGTCCCTTTAAGTTTTTCCCTTCTAGTGATATTTTCAAGCATTTAGCCTACTCATAAGCTATTGCATAATTCACCAACACACTTGGAAAGAAGCTACTGTAACAACGTTATCACTGGCAATATTTCAGATGGAATCGCGATTCAAACAGTATGTCTGCTAACTGAAAATATGCCCCCAAAAAACCCAAATAAGTTTGACATTTATTTAGTAGAAAATCGCTCATGCATAAAAAGCTCAGAATCAGAATCAGAATCAGAAAGGGATTTATTGGCCATGAAAGTTTGCACAGTCAAGGAATTTGCTTTGGCAGGAAGGTGCATACAATAAACATATAGTATCCTTAAATTTAAATATGTGGACTGTCTATACTAAATATCTATACTATATAACTATACTATCTATACTAAAGTGGAATTATATTTAAAATAAAATATACAATAAAATATAAGTTGCCTAATTTACAATATAAAAATACAAAAAATACAAATATGACAAAAAATACAAATGTACAAGATGCAGTAATGTAGTGCAGAATATTAGAGTCATTAAAGTAAAGTCAATAAATCAGTGTGAACCCTTGGCCTTGTTGAAGAGGCCAACAGCAGAAGGGAAGAAACTGTTTTTGTGTCGAGAGGTGTTGGTCCTGATGGACCGCAGCCTTCTGCCGGAGGGGAGTGACTGAAACAGGGAGTGTCCAGGGTGGGAGGAGTCGGCCACAATCTTCCTCGCTCGCCTGAGGGTCCTCGAGGTGTTTAGGTCCTCGAGGGTAGGCAGATTGCAGCCAATCACCTTCTCCGCAGTGCGGATGATACGCTGCAGTCTGCTCTTGTCCTTGGCAGTGGCAGCAGCGTACCAGATGGTGATGGAGGAGGTGAGGATGGACTCAATGATGGCTGTGTAGAAGTGCACCATCATTGTCTTTGGCAGGTTGAATTTCTTCAGCTGCCGCAGGAAGTACATCCTCTGTTGTGCTTTCTTTGTGAGGGAGCTGATGTTCAGTTCCCACTTGAGGTCCTGGGAGAGGATAGTGCCCAGGAAGCGGAAGGACTCCACAGTGTTGACTGGGGAGTCACCCAGGGTGATGGGGGTGAGTGGGGCTGTATTCTTCCTGAAGTCCACAACCATCTCCACTGTCTTAAGAGCATTGAGCTCTAGGTTGTTCTGGCTGCACCAGGTCACCAGGTTGGCCGCTTCCCACCTATAATCAGACTCGTCTCCACCAGAGATGAGCCCAATAAGGGTGGTGTCGTCCGCAAACTTCAGGAGTTTGACGGATGGATGACTGGAGGTGCAACTGTTCGTGTACAGGGAGAAGAGCAGAGGAGAAAGGACGCAGCCCTGAGGAGATCCGGTGCTGATGGACCGGGAGTCAGAGACTTGTGTTCCCACCTTAACGCACTGCTTCCTGTCAGACAGGAAGTCTGTGATCCACCAGCAGGTGGAATCAGGCACGTTCAGCTGGGAGAGCTTGTCCTGAAGCAGGGCGGGGATGATGGTGTTGAAGGCAGAGCTGAAGTCCACAAACAGGATCCTGGCGTAGGATGCTGGGGAGTCCAGGTGCTGTAGGGTGAAGTGGAGGGCCATGTTAACTGCATCGTCCACAGACCTGTTGGCTCTGTAGGCAAACTGCATGGGGTCCAGAAGGGGGTCTGTGATTGATTTGAGGTGTGCCAGCACTAGGCGCTCAAAAGACTTCATTACCACAGAGGTCAGGGCGACAGGTCTGTAGTCATTATGTCCAGTTGGCCTGGGCTTTTTGGGCACAGGGATGATGGTGGAGGCCTTGAGACAGGCTGGCACATGGCATGTCTCCAGGGAGGTGTTAAAGATGTAGGTGAACACCGGAGACAGCTGGTCAGCACAGTTCTTAAGGGTGGCAGGGGAGACAGCGTCCGGCCCAGCTGCTTTGCGTGGGTTCTGCCTCTTGAAAAGTCTGTTTACTTCACCTTCCTGAATGGAGAGTGACGTCACAGAGTTGGTGGGAAGGGGGGGGGAGGGAAGGGATAGTTCAGGGGATTCCAATTGTCTTTCAAAGCGACAGTAGAACTCGTTCAGGTCGTTGGCCAGGCGTGAGTCGTTAGTGGAGTGGGGGGCTCTGGGCTTGTAGTTGGTGATCTGCCTGAGCCCTCTCCAGACAGAAGCAGAGTCGTTAGCAGAGAACTGACGCTTCAGCCTCTCTGAGTACAGTCGTTTAGCCTCCCTCACAGCCTTGCTAAACCTGTTCTTCGACTCCTTGAATCTGTCCTTTTCCCCACTCCTAAAAGCGACCTCTTTGTCCAGCCTCAGCCTTCTGAGTTTAGCTGTAAACCAGGGTTTGTCGTTGTTGTAGCTCACCCTGGTGCGTGTTGGTATACAGCAGTCCTCACAGAAGCTGATGTATGACGTCACAGCCTCTGTGAGCTCATCCAAACTATTGGAGGCAGTCATGAACATATCCCAGTCAGTGCAGTCCAAGCACGCCCGCAGATCCTCCATAGCCTCACTGGTCCACTGTTTCGATGTCCTCACAACAGGCTTACAGCGCTTTAGCTTCTGCCTGTATGCAGGAATCAGGTGGACCATGACGTGGTCTGAGTGACCCAGTGCTGCACGGGGGACCGCATGGTATGCTTTACTGATTGTAGAGTAGCAGTGATCCAAAGTGTTCCCTTCTCTGGTAGGACATTTGATGAATTGTCTGTACTTGGGGAGTTCTTGAGTGAGTTTGCCTTTGTTAAAGTCGCCTAGCACAATAACCAAGGAATCCGGATTTTCATGCTCCACACACAATATCTCAATAGCGATCATTGTCAGTAACAACGCAAAATGCGATATAGCCCTGTGTGGAGAAGCTGCCCTGGTAAATTGTATACTACAGTGTTCGTCTTGGTAGCTAGCGATTGCGTTGGTGGCTGGACGAGCTGGTGGCTGGACGATTTGTACGGTACCTCCCAGAAGCGGTTTCGAACGGAAGACTGCAAGGTAGCAAATTAGCTGTAGCTAGCTAGAGCTAGGTTTAACACTTTTGGTAACAGATACAGTAGTAGAGATGTGCCGGTGTAGCAGTTAGAGGTAACTCCTCTCTGAAATAGCAGACTACTGTTGCCGAAAGTAGATCCAGCTTAGCTCTAATCAGCGTACAGTTATATAGGCTAGAGCTATCATATTTTAGCTGCCTACATTTCAAAATTGTGTTTCATAGCACAATGTAAAATTAGTAAATAGTTAGCTATCACCATAGCCTCTTTGCTTGGGGCATTACAAATCGTTGACTTGCAATGTCATGTCTAATAAATACCAAAACAAACATTTATTTGTGAGGAATGGTTATTTTAACAATTGAAAACAGATGTATCACAGACCGCTGTCGTATGTGTCGCATGTCGTCCGGGCAACAGAGGGTAATGTCATGATGCTAACTACAGACTACTGTTTCCGAAAATATATGTACTTAATAATATCAGCATTTATATGATGTTGTACATAACATTTCAGAATGTTGTTGTGTATGACAATGTTAAATTAGTAAATAGTTATCACCCTGGCTTCTTTGCTTCTGGTATTTCAAGTTAGCCTAGCTAGCTATCTCCCAGAAGTTAACGAGCTGCTAAACGAATGTTCTTCTACAGCCTGGCAGTCACGCGTGTTTTCGTGACGGTAGTGACGGTAGGAACGTCAATGACTGTGGCTAGCAAGTTAGCCACATTAGCTTCACTTTTCGGCACAAAAATGTACTTTAAGCTTAAACCATGCATCGGAACGTAAATTCTGATACAAGCAACTCAATCGCTACCAAGACGGAACGTTTGACCGGGTCGTTCTCTATGTAGTCCAAATATTGACCGAGTTTTAGGGGTGGGAAAATAAACAATAATAATAACTAGAAACGGCTGTTCCTGCGAAACAGCAGTGAGAATGCTGAAAACCTGAATGGGGATAGCTGACCGTGCTAAAAAAGCTGAAAATATTGTAGAAAGTTATAAGCTGAAGCTTCAAAGCGCCCGAAAGGTATTTTTGAAAGGGGCTGGAGCTGGACAAAGGCATAAAACTACAGAAAAGAGAAGAAACATGCTAAAAGAGAAATAAGAATTTGAACATTTAGTAGAAAGTCATTTGCTCAGGTTTCAAAAGGCCTGAAATGTATGTGAGTTAGGACCTGCAGCGAGATGAAGGCCGAAAAGTAGAGAAAAGAGAAGAAAAGAAAGATGAGCTGCAGGAAAATGAGAACATTTAGCAGAAGAACAGTTGCTGAAGTCTGGGTTGAACGAATTTGAAGGTAAAAGGACAACACTGGAATTACTTGAACTTGCTGGAAAAAAGGCAGAATTGATTAAATGGCTGAAAAAAAGTTGAAGGTTTAAAGAAGGAGATGGGAGATGAATCCTGTTCATATTTTGAATTTGTTTTCAATCTTTGTAAAATGAAGTCACCTAAAGATGCTAAATAAGTTGAGAAAAGGGAAAAAATAGCAGAAATGTAGTAGCTGGATCTCATCAGAGCTGCCTGGAAGTACTTGTGGAAGGTCGTGGAGCTGAATTAGCATTGAAAAACAAACAGTGCTGAACAATACAGTGTAAAGAAGTTCAACTGTTAAACAAATATATATTTAAAGAAGCCAATATGACCATTGGTATGTACTCTGATATTAGAAGGAAATGAATAAATTAAAGCGTGGATATCAACTCTAACATGGCCTGTATCTTGTATTGAAAGTGCTCGAAAATTAGCTCGTCTAATGTCCTAGTATGGTGGACCGAGAAAACATTTGTTAGTCAAAGCGGATGTCGTGGGAGAATTCCTACTGTGTTAGATTTACTGCTTCAAATTGAAAACGGAGACGACATTTAGAGTAAAGACAAGTTACTTAACATTTGTGTTCAATATCGTCAATTAAAGGTAAAAACTTCTCAGTTTCGAAGCGTTCGTTCCTAGGATTAACGCGAGCAGCAGCAAACACTTAAAGTTAGCTAGCTTAGCTACAGTACCCCAGCCCCGGTTTGGCTGTTCGTTACAGCCAGCTATGACAGTCTTGAGCCTCGATTTTTTGTAGTTTCTGGGAAACTTGCTCAAATAAACGATCTAGCTAGATTATGTACACTTTAAACTCAATGTACATACCTTGTTTGGCCAATTTGGTCGATTGTGGAAGTCCAACCGTTTTTAGTTATGGAGAGCCATCGCGCTAGCTCAATTTGAAGAGACAATAACCGAAATGTTGCTAGACCCACACCTCAAACGAGTTAACCTAGACGCAAACCTATATGTCCAATCCAAAAAATAAGGATATTTTCCGAGACCCAAGACTCTGCCGAAACTATAGATATCATGTATGTGTCTGTGCGGTCAGAAATACAACTCGTTTGGCAGTTTCAATCACGTTCATGGTGCGTGTCTGTTTGGTTACCACGGTGACGGCGCAGGTGTGAAAGCTAATTACAGAGAAAAACGACAATTTACCTAGCATTCATACCTCAAACAAGTTGACCTAGACGCAAAACTATACTTCCAATCAAAAAAATGAGGATATTTTCCGAGACACAAGACTCTGCCGAAAACAACGATGTCCTTTATTTGTCTGTGGAGTCAGAAATACGACTCTACCGGCAGTTTAAAAAAACGTCTACTTTCAAATTTATCTGACGAATTTTCACCACCTCTCCATTGAAGTTAGTGAGATGATTTGAAAGGCTGCCCTCGCTTCAAGGCTCCTATCTGAACATCTGTAAATGTGAGCTCTTAAGTAGTTACATTGTCTGAAAGAGGACACGTTTTCCTACATTTTAAGGTCTAACTTGTTTCTGTAAGTTAAACCATATTAACGTTAGAGGAATTCGTTTGCCAATTTAGTTGAATAGCGGAAAAGCAGCAGAAAGCAGAGTGTGCCACTCTGCTCGCTGCTTATTCGGAAACTCAAGAAGGAGCAACATTTGTAATGTATTTAAAACTGTCATCATTCAAAATTGGCTGAATATTATAAAAAGCTGAATCATTTGGGAATAGCTGAATGTCTTGTGAACATTTTAAAGGTTGAATGGTGTCTCTAGCTGAAAGTATGCCGAAGTAGTTACGTTTGAAAGAGGAGGAAGCTTTTTAATGATTTGAAAGGATTTACCATTACTTTTAATGGGAGATTAATTAGCACAAAAACCTTAATTATTTAAAAAGTATAAAAGTGAGAAATACCAAAAGTCATAGCACAAATCTCATGAAGGAGCTGAACGTTTTGATACCTAAATTATATGAATCGGTGAAAGTATGCAGGACTAGTTAAAGCGAGCGGAAGAACTAAGAAGTTGGAATAATAATAATAATAATAATAAAGAGAAACAGGAAAACAATATTGAGAATGCTTAACAGCATTCTCACAATAAATATATATGTGAGATAACAAAGGATGTGCCGACGAAGTCGTGCACACCCAATTACAAAAAAGGAAGGATAAAACAAAAGATTTAAGAGAAAAATAATGAATACAAGTTTATTTTCCTTTTCTTGTTTACAGGAAGTGAAAAGAAAGGGGAGGGGGGGGGAGGAGGTTTAAGATCAGGGTTGTAGATCAGAGGAAGGGTAGGATGAGAGGAGGACGATATTTGGATGTAGGCTTGTGGGGGACCTCTACTAAAAGGGAGGACATACATAGGGTTACCTCAATCTAAACCTCACCCCACCTCTAATCCTAAACGTAACCTCTCTATCATTCCTGTTCCTCTGCCCACAAACCCCAGAAACAGACAGACCTCCAACCACAACTCCCTCCCCAGACCAGCAGAGGGCAATCATCCCCTAGTAACCACATTCTCACACATAATCAGGCCCCTACACCATGCACTCCACAACACACATACCCACCAATGGAACCATACAAATCTGGAACCATGCTGAATTGTTTTAAGGCATACAAATACACACATACACACTAAATTCAGTAACATGCTCCAACTGCCAAACCCCACACCAACCATTCACTACAGAAAAAGAAAATTTATTACAAACCCCCACAGCCTGACCCCGATAACCTCACCAACCATACACACGTACAACTCAGCGGAGGCATGTAGACAGGAACTGGGTCACTCTTTTAAATACAATCACACCAACAGGACTAAATGAAAAAACCTAAACAGCACATTTTCACAAAGGAAGAGAGCCGATATACAAGATTAACAAAATACCTCATCACTCCAGCTGTTTGTATGTTTTTGCCATACATACCTATACTTTGGAAATCCTGGAGCTCGAGTGATCCAGGGGAGGTACTACAGATTCCTGCTCCCCGGCCAGCTAACAAGGACCACAGTTGCGCCTCGTCAGCCAATCAGAGCGAGGCACAGCATGAAAGCCGGCCAGTAAAGGGGATCAAGAGGGAGCAATTGAGGTGGGAGCCACATTGAAACTAAAAGGCCTTCTTGTTGTCCATCTTAGAGAAAAACCAGGACCATGTGAGATGACCGTGGACCTTTCCCTCCATTAAGGGTCAGGTTAAATAAGCTTTACTTTTGTGTTTATCTGATAAAGACAACGCAGGTGACGCATGTATACTTGTATGTGTGAATATAGTACTGTATATAGCCTATATGTGTGTATGTATGAGTATATGTGTACCGTAGTAACCACCTAGCTCAATCATGCTTTGACCTTGTATGACCCGAAACAACGACCCAATCACTGTGTGCTGGCACTGCATGCGCCTGGTTCACTTTAGCAGTCACTTATTCTAAAATCCACACATTTGTTACATACAGTGAAAATGAAGCTAATCTTAGCCTTTCTTAGCCTGATGACTTTCATTGACTATGTGGATGTTGGGCCTTGCTCAGCAAGTGAGGCTGACAATGTACTAGTTCCTCCTCTAAACTGTTCACATAGGGATACACTCTCTGTCCCACTCAAATTGAAAGCTATTATACCTGTGCACTTATCCCTATGCTCATTTAATGAAGTGAATTTCCTCCGCCTTAACTGCCTTTTCATTCTGAAAGACTGGTTTAATATCTCTGTAAATTCACTCCCTGGTTTTGTAAGCTCTTTACATTCAAAAAATGAAAGGCCTATGTCAGGCAGGTCAGCTAGGCATAGACTCATGGTCATGCTGCTGTTACTTATATCTGGAAATGTTCAGCCAAATCCTGGCCCTGATATGCCTCAGCAATGTGACACACCTGCAGACTTTAAATCTAGGTCAGGCCTTGGTATCATTCATCTTAATGTGCGGAGTTTAATCTCCAAATTGGACATGGTAAGGATTTGGGTTAATTCAACTGATGCTGATATTGTTGTCTTATCTGAAACTTGGTTAACTAAATCTGTTCATGATAAGGATATATGCATTGATGGATATAATGTTTTTCGAGCTGACCGCCCTAATAAGGGGGGTGGTGTTGCTATTTACACCAAACGAAAATTGAATGTTAATTTAGTGCTCACTGAATCCCTCAGTAAACAATTTGAGCTCCTGGCCTTAAATTTTGAAGTTACGAAAGACCATCATATCATGATAGTTGGTTGTTACAGACCTCCATCTGCAGTGGGTAATTCATTGTCCACACTGGTGAAACGTCTGTCACAATTGCAGTATAATGAAATTGTTGTGGTTGGTGATCTTAACTGGGATTGGTTGACGCCAGTGTCTGATGCATTTAAAGCACAGTGTGATTCTTTAAATCTGACACAAATAATTACCTCCACCACCAGACCAAACCTAAAATGTCCTGAGAAATCCTCCCTTATTGATCTAATTTTGACTAATGTCCCTTTTAAATATTCTGCTACAGGTGTTTTCCCTAATGATGTAAGTGATCACTGTGTGATAGCAGCAATAAGAGACACTAAGATTGTTAAGTGTAAACCTCGTTTTGTTGAAAGGCGTAATTTGAAGATGTTTGTTGAGCAGGGTTTTCTATATGATTTATATCTATTTGACTGGAGCAGAATTGCCCTTATTGATGATGTTGAAATGGCTTGGTCATTTTTCCATGAGACCTTTCATGAAATTCTAAACAAACATGCTCCTATGCGGGAGTTTAGAATTAAGGGTCGGGATAACCCCTGGTTCACAGCTGATCTTTCTGTCCTGCTTCATGAACGTAATGCGGCCTGGGCAAAGGCAAGGAAGTCAGGTACTGAGGCTGACTGGCTTCTCTTTCGTCAGCTGAGAAACAAATGTACTTCTCTAGTCAGGAAAGCCAAATCTGAATATTATCTAACCATCACAACAGAAAATTTGAATGATCCGAGAAAATTCTGGAAAGCAATAAAATCATTATCTGCGTCTAAAAACTCATATGAATTACCCTCTTGTATAGTCAAAGACTCCATTACTGTTCATGATAAGGTTGAAATGTTAAACTGTTTTAATGAGCATTTTATTTCTTCTGGGTTTTTGTTCAATTCTGCCTCACATTCTGCAGTGCAATCTGTAAATGTGGGTAACAATGCTAGTGATGTACACCACATTTTTAATCTTACCCCTTTTACTGTTGCTGAGGTTCACAAAGCCTTAAAGCATTTGAACCCTAGAAAACCATCTGGTCCGGATCACTTGGAACCAAGGTTTTTGAAATTAGCAGCAGACCTAATAGCTGAACCATTGACACATCTTTTTAATCTCTCATTGGCTTCAAACAAAATCCCTATGATCTGGAAGGCTGCTTATGTTCTACCTCTACTAAAAGGAGGGGATCCAAACATTTTAAATAATTACAGACCACTCTCAAACCTCTCAGTGTTATCAAAAGTCATGGAATCCCTGGTTAGTGAGCAGGTTAAAGATTATGTCCATACTCATCAAATATTATCTGTATATCAATCAGGGTTCCGAAAAAATCATAGCACCACTACTGCTGCCATGAAAGTTTTAAATGACATCATAGAAGCTCTAGATAAAAAACAACATTGTGTATCTCTCTTTATTGATCTATCTAAAGCGTTTGACACTGTGGACCATCACATTCTGATACAGCAACTTATTAAGATTGGTTTCTCTGATCATACTGTGGGATGGTTTGTCAACTATCTCACTGACAGAACTCAGGCTACTCAGTTTGATGGATTTACTTCAGAGATGCTTACAGTGCCTAAGGGAGTTCCCCAGGGTTCAGTTCTGGGACCGCTATTATTTACTTTGTATATTAATAGCCTTGGACAAAATGTCCCAAATGCAGCTTTCCATTTCTATGCGGATGACAGTGTAATTTATTGTTGTGCATCCTCGCTCAGTAAGGCTTTTGTTTATATGCAAAGTGCTTTTGATCAAGTGCAGGCTCAGCTTTGTCAACTGAAGCTTGTTCTCAATGCTGATAAAACCAAACTTATGGTATTTTCAAATTCCAGAAAGATTGTGTTAAATCAGAAAATGTTAACTTCCCAAGGTAATGAAATTGAGGTTGTAACTACTTACAAATACTTGGGATTTATGATTGATGACCACATCTCGTTTAAAACCCACATACAAAACCTGGTGAAAAAACTGAAACTAAAGTTAGGTTTTTACTTTAGGAATAAGTCATGTTTCTCTCTCGAGGCCAGACGACGATTAGTCGAAGCTACCTTCTTGCCGGTTCTTGATTATGGTGATCTGTTGTACATGAATGCATCAGCTCACTGTCTACATATGTTGGACACTGTATACCATGGAGCCTTGAGGTTCATTACAAACAGCAGAGCCTTAACCCATCATTGTACACTGTACTCAAGAGTAAACTGGCCTTCTCTTTTTACGAGACGACTTAGTCACTTGTATGTTTTTATTTACAAGGCGATCTTAGGTAAACTCCCTTGTTATTTTTCATCGTATATGTCCAGAAAATGTGTCCCCCATGCGTTAAGGTCTCAGGACATGGTGCTCATGACTGTTCCTCAAGCTCGTACAGAGCTGGGTAAAACAGCTTTTAAGTTTGTTGCGCCGTCGTCATGGAATAACCTGCAAAAGCATCTTAAGCTTCAGGACCTAGTAACTCTAAACGAATTTAAGGCTGTTGTTAAGAGTTTGAAGTTGGACTCCATCGGAAATTGTGAATGTTTTTAGTTAAGTATCTTATTTTTATGATTTACAACTGTACTTAATATCGAACTTGTATTTTATATTGTGTTTTATGTGTAACTGTGTTCTGCTGTCCATCTTGGCCAGGTCTCTCTTGTAAAAGAGATTTTAATCTCAATGAGACTAACCTGGTTAAATAAAGGATAAATAAAAATCAGGGACAGGTTTAGCCCAGGTAGGGCATTTATTTAATACAAAATTAAAAATAAATGTTCAAATTGTAATTGTAGTTCCAGGGCATCACTAAGTGGTCACTTTTATGAACTGCCCCTGTGGAAAAAGACCTTTACACCTTTACGGGTGTCCACATTAGTAGAAAACTGGTTTCTAGGACACTTAAGCTTCTCACATCAGGCTCATTTCTCCAAGACTAAAATCGTATCAATTTGGAAAACTAAGTAGGTGTCCCTATGGAAAATGATCTTGTCATGAAGAAAAATATCACAAAGAAATCTGAATTGCTAGATTTTATTGATGGATTGTTTTACAAAATGATTAGAACAGCAACTGAGTATACTTCCACATGTTGTGGAAACTTAGCTACAGCACACTTTGTTAACTGATACACGAGGCAAGCACGAAGGCTCAAACAGCAAATACAATTTGGTCAAGCACTTCTTTTAATGATTGAAATCATAGAGGAGACACTGCCTATCAATTTTCTAGTTGTCTTACGTGAAGTAACATTGATATGAACAGGATTTGATATACCCTCAGGAGTTATCCTGCAACAGCAGACTTTAGGATTTGACACGTCATTTCAAAAAGCAATGTTTTTTTTTGTTTTTTTTACTGTATTCCATTTATACAGATGTTTTGGGGGTTATATCATTATACATTGAAATCAACGATTTATTATTATACTTTTAAGATAGATTCATTGTCATTGTCAAAAAGATCCAAGATGGCGCCGACGATGGCTGCCTCGGTGGTTCGGTGCGCTGTGTTTTGTCTTGTTTTGTCTGTTAATTCAGTGTTCTGCCAAAATATCCGGGGTTCTCTAACAAGAGAAACATTGCTAAACTTTAGGTCTACAACTCCTGCGGATTTATTTCCCACTTTTCTGCTTCCAGCGGCAGAATTAGTGGGAATTATAGTCAAGGCCACCCTCGGCTTTGTGCTAGCAGCGAAGCGTCGTAGGAGAGGAAAACGTGCCGGAGCCCTGGTGCGTCTCCGCAGGCGCGGAACACGCACAGCGTTACCGGGGATATTTCTCTCCAACGTGCGTTCGCTGAGCAACAAACTGGACGAACTTCAGCTACTGGGGTGGAAAAACAGAGACTTTCATTCATCTTCCGTTCTGTGCTTCACGGAGACATGGCTGAGTGAACTGATCCCGGACTCTGCGCTACAGCTAGCAGGTTTCAAACTGCTGAGAGCGGATCGTGACTCCCTGCTCTCTGGCAAAACGAAAGGCGGTGGTATCTGTTTTTTTATTAACAGTGGCTGGTGTGAAGATGTGACAGTGATCCTGCAGCACTGTTCTCCTGATCTGGAATCATTTTTTATAAACTGTAAACCTTTTTACTCGCCACGTGAGTTTGCTTCATTCATACTGGTCGGCGTTTACATGCCGCCTCAGGCTAGCGCCAATGAGGCTCAACGTGTGCTCGCTAGCCAGATATTGTGTGTGGAGCATGAAAATCCGGATTCCTTGGTTATTGTGCTAGGCGACTTTAACAAAGGCAATCTCACTCAAGAACTCCCCAAGTACAGACAATTCATCAAATGTCCTACCAGAGAAGGGAACACTTTGGATCACTGCTACTCTACAATCAGTAAAGCATACCATGCGGTCCCCCGTGCAGCACTGGGTCACTCAGACCACGTCATGGTCCACCTGATTCCTGCATACAGGCAGAAGCTAAAGCGCTGTAAGCCTGTTGTGAGGACATCGAAACAGTGGACCAGTGAGGCTATGGAGGATCTGCGGGCGTGCTTGGACTGCACTGACTGGGATATGTTCATGACTGCCTCCAATAGTTTGGATGAGCTCACAGAGGCTGTGACGTCATACATCAGCTTCTGTGAGGACTGCTGTATACCAACACGCACCAGGGTGAGCTACAACAACGACAAACCCTGGTTTACAGCTAAACTCAGAAGGCTGAGGCTGGACAAAGAGGACGCTTTTAGGAGTGGGGACAAGGACAGTTTCAAGGAGTCGAAGAACAGGTTTAGCAAGGCTGTGAGGGAGGCTAAACGACTGTACTCAGAGAGGCTGAAGCGTCAGTTCTCTGCTAACGACTCTGCTTCTGTCTGGAGAGGGCTCAAGCAGATCACCAACTACAAGCCCAGAGCCCCCCACTCCACTAACGACTCACGCCTGGCCAACGACCTGAACGAGTTCTACTGTCGCTTTGAAAGACAATTGGAATCCCCTGAACTATCCCTTCCCTCCCCCCCCCTTCCCACCAACTCTGTGACGTCACTCTCCATTCAGGAAGGTGAAGTAAACAGACTTTTCAAGAGGCAGAACCCACGCAAAGCAGCTGGGCCGGACGCTGTCTCCCCTGCCACCCTTAAGAACTGTGCTTACCAGCTGTCTCCGGTGTTCACCTACATCTTTAACACCTCCCTGGAGACATGCCATGTGCCAGCCTGTCTCAAGGCCTCCACCATCATCCCTGTGCCCAAAAAGCCCAGGCCAACTGGACATAATGACTACAGACCTGTCGCCCTGACCTCTGTGGTAATGAAGTCTTTTGAGCGCCTAGTGCTGGCACACCTCAAATCAATCACAGACCCCCTTCTGGACCCCATGCAGTTTGCCTACAGAGCCAACAGGTCTGTGGACGATGCAGTTAACATGGCCCTCCACTTCACCCTACAGCACCTGGACTCCCCAGCATCCTACGCCAGGATCCTGTTTGTGGACTTCAGCTCTGCCTTCAACACCATCATCCCCGCCCTGCTTCAGGACAAGCTCTCCCAGCTGAACGTGCCTGATTCCACCTGCTGGTGGATCACAGACTTCCTGTCTGACAGGAAGCAGTGCGTTAAGCTGGGAACACAAGTCTCTGACTCCCGGTCCATCAGCACCGGATCTCCTCAGGGCTGCGTCCTTTCTCCTCTGCTCTTCTCCCTGTACACGAACAGTTGCACCTCCAGTCATCCATCCGTCAAACTCCTGAAGTTTGCGGACGACACCACCCTTATTGGGCTCATCTCTGGTGGAGACGAGTCTGATTATAGGTGGGAAGCGGCCAACCTGGTGACCTGGTGCAGCCAGAACAACCTAGAGCTCAATGCTCTTAAGACAGTGGAGATGGTTGTGGACTTCAGGAAGAATACAGCCCCACTCACCCCCATCACCCTGGGTGACTCCCCAGTCAACACTGTGGAGTCCTTCCGCTTCCTGGGCACTATCCTCTCCCAGGACCTCAAGTGGGAACTGAACATCAGCTCCCTCACAAAGAAAGCACAACAGAGGATGTACTTCCTGCGGCAGCTGAAGAAATTCAACCTGCCAAAGACAATGATGGTGCACTTCTACACAGCCATCATTGAGTCCATCCTCACCTCCTCCATCACCATCTGGTACGCTGCTGCCACTGCCAAGGACAAGAGCAGACTGCAGCGTATCATCCGCACTGCGGAGAAGGTGATTGGCTGCAATCTGCCTACCCTCGAGGACCTAAACACCTCGAGGACCCTCAGGCGAGCGAGGAAGATTGTGGCCGACTCCTCCCACCCTGGACACTCCCTGTTTCAGTCACTCCCCTCCGGCAGAAGGCTGCGGTCCATCAGGACCAACACCTCTCGACACAAAAACAGTTTCTTCCCTTCTGCTGTTGGCCTCTTCAACAAGGCCAAGGGTTCACACTGACTTATTGACTTTACTTTAATGACTCTAATATTCTGCACTACATTACTGCATCTTGTACATTTGTATTTTTTGTCATATTTGTATTTTTTGTATTTTTATATTTTTATATTGTAAATTAGGCAACTTATATATTATTGTATATTTTATTTTAAATATAATTCCACTTTAGTATAGATAGTATAGTTATATAGTATAGATATTTAGTATAGACAGTCCACATATTTAAATTTAAGGATACTATATGTTTATTGTATGCACCTTCCTGCCAAAGCAAATTCCTTGACTGTGCAAACTTTCATGGCCAATAAATCCCTTTCTGATTCTGATTCTGATTTCTGATTCTGATTTTGAAATACAGGGAACATTTTGAAAAAAATAAACCAATAATAATAATTGGTATGGAAAAACTGTAAAAACGATTTTTTACAGTGTAACTTTCCTAAAAGTCACCATTATTCAAACATAATCAAATAGTTCCCTCTGTTGTCCCGTGGTCTCTTTCACAAGTTACACAAATCAGTTTAAACTATGGTTTATTTGATGACATTGATCTGTCCTCAGATATCTATTTCAGACATATAAATTATTCTTATGATTTATACAACAACATATCAAATGGCCATCACATAAATCATTGTGAATCTGCCTACGCAACAGTTTTTTTACAGGATTTTACCTTGTTACTACTTTTAGATCTGTGTAAGTGAGACCAGAGTAGGTTCCCCTGGTGTTAAACTTCAGAACACTGTTATTGAGACAAGTAATTTCCACTGTAGCAGTGTAGGGGAGATCGACTGTCACTCTACCAATAGTGACGTCAACCTTCATGGTCTTCCCAGGAGGAACACTAACCGAAAAAGACAGAGTCTTAGTAGTGGAAAAGACAGAGTCTCAGTAGTGGAAAAGACAGAGTCTCAGTAGTGGAAAAGACAGAGTCTCAGTAGTGGAAAAGACAGAGTCTTAGTAGTGGAAAAGACAGAGTCTCAGTAGTGGAAAAGACAGAGTCTCAGTAGTGGAAAAGACAGAGTCTTAGTAGTGGAAAAGACAGAGTCTCAGTAGTGGAAAAGACAGAGTCTCAGTAGTGGAAAAGACAGAGTCTCAGTAGTGGAAAAGACAGAGTCTCAGTAGTGGAAAAGACAGAGTCTCAGTAGTGGAAAAGACAGAGTCTCAGTAGTGGAAAAGACAGAGTCTCAGTAGTGGAAAAGACAGAGTCTCAGTAGTGGAAAAGACAGAGTCTCAGTAGTGGAAAAGACAGAGTCTCAGTAGTGGAAAAGACAGAGTCTCAGTAGTGGAAAAGACAGAGTCTCAGTAGTGGAAAAGACAGAGTCTCAGTAGTGGAAAAGACAGAGTCTCAGTAGTGGAAAAGACAGAGTCTCAGTAGTGGAAAAGACAGAGTCTCAGTAGTGGAAAAGACAGAGTCTCAGTAGTGGATGTTTTTTCTTCTAAGGTATGTGTGCTTTCTGTTCCCACTGTGAAGCTAAATCCAGCAGATACATCGACTACTTCTGGAATTGCTGCTTTCACCTCAAAGTTAAAGCTTGTTTCTAACTTGTTGGTCACAGACCACGATGACTTTTTGGTGATCGTTTTAGACGTTTCCAGTTTGTATTCTTGAGTGACAGTAGATTGGTTTTGGTAGGTCATGGACTTGATTTCCTCAACAGCCACCTGGGGTATTACATCATGAAGTGTGGGGTACTGGACATCCTTCAAAACGGTAGACTTGATGGTATTAATGAATTTGAAACCTAAGGAATCAATGTCTGAACCAGCCCTTCCACAAAGTCCAACGCAGATCCCAGAGCCGACATCAACAGGGTACTCAGTTTTCAGCCCCCATTCTGTCATTTGAGGAAAGAACTCCCGTGAGGAAGTTGTTCTGAATTTTATAGCACCCAAACGTGTTCCAGCACCATTTCCCCACAGTGAAAGCTTGGTGATATGCTCTCCATCTTTGAACTCAAATTCAGAAACATCCCAAGCAAGTTCAACAGGTAGGC